>OX451738.1:1508738784-1509001347 GCA_948472305.1 Vicia faba
ACTCAAGAGGGAAAAACAATCCATCCAAATAAGGAGTGTATAGGAAGGTTAAAGCAAAAATATTCCACGAGGGACAACTCAGTGGGGAAATTGAAAGAATATACGCCTTATGCTTAGGGCCAACACTCTATTGAAGAGAGGACAATGTAACTCTACAAAATAGGGTGATATGTCAATAAAACATTAAAAAATGTCAACGAACAATGATTTGCCCATTTTAGATATGCATGATGTATGTATGAATGTATGAGTGTTATCGTGCGTATGCTGACAAAACAGATACACAACCCTGGGAGTAACCAAGCAAAACCAACTCTGGCACAAACAACACTCGGCTAAACCACATCCAGGATGATCATTCCAAGAAAAAGTAAACGCCAATTGAGGAAACAAAACCTCCTGACTGCTTTAGCTTTACTGGGGAGAAACACAATCCAGAAGTAAACAAATCAAAATGATAAAATAGTACAGATACAAGGATAGAACATCCTTCTCTAGGCTTCACCGGGGAAACAAACATTTTCAAAAGTAACACTTCTACTGGGGATTACAAAACCAGTCTCAAGTAAAGCAGATGGACACCAAATCATCAAAACATTCACTGGGGAATTCAGGCCTACTTCATTGGGGAGATTAACACCACATCTTCAAAGGGAAAACCATAATACGTTCTTCACTAGCAAAACCAGGGACCTACGCTCTTCAAGAATTATTATGGTACCAACTTCTCGGGAAAAAGAACTTCCATTAGACCGAACAAAAACTTCACCAAAGAATTCTTGGATTGAAACTTCACATCATAAAAATTCAAAAAAGAGGAGAAATGAATCCAAACTTGACCGAGGATACTGGAGTCACGAACCCAATACGGCAAATCATCCTTAGTAAACCTTCCCGAGGGGAACAAAAACTTCTTAAAATAAACTGGAGTTTATCCATTCCTGGGATCACCATTTTTGTTGCCATTATTTCATCATAGATTCCAAGGTAAAAGCGAATTGTAAATTCTTTTTGAAAAATCGATTTTGTTATTTAATCTTTTTTCTTTGAAATTTATTATCAATAATAAATGGAGTATTTGCAAGCTAAATAAAATAATAAATATAAAGAATTAGGTAAAATCTCAAATTTCATTAATAGAATGGTAGTCTGCGAATGGCGAGACTCCATGGATAATTACAAAGTTCGGAAAATGGTAATATATAATGGAAAAGATACATTGAGATACAATAACCACTATCCCCTCTAACAACTTTTGAAATCCTGAGCAATAACTTCTGTTGAAGTGTGATGAGAATCCGAGAAGATTGTTGCTCCAATGATCAAGTCTCGTCTGATGTAGTTACTTGCCAAGAAAGTCCCTAACTTTTGCCTAATCCGCCCTTGCGGGTTTTCAACATAGCGAGAAATATATTCTGTTTATGTCTCTAATTTTTTCCTAGACCGCCCTTTCGGGTTTTCGGCCTACCGAGATGCTCTTTTTTGCCTAAGCCACCCTTTCGGGTTTTCAACTTAGCGAGCTGTTCTTTTATTTCTTTAGGCGAAGTATTTCTTGACTGCATCAGCATTTATGGGACGTGGGAACTCCTCGCCATCCATTGTTTCAAGAATTAATGCACCACCAGAGAAGGCTTTCTTGACAACATATGGGCCTTCAAGTTTAGGAGTCAACTTGCCCCTATAATCAGTGTTGAAAGACATGATCTTCCTGAGCACGAGGTCACCTTCTCTAAATTCACGAGGTTTGACCTTCTTATCAAAAGCCTTCTTCATCCTTTTATGATATAACTGTCCATGACACAAATATGTCATTCTCTTCTCTTCGATCAAATTCAATTGGTCAAACCGGTTCTGGACCCATTCAGCCTCTGACAACTTGGTTTCCATTATCACACACAAAGATGGAATCTCAACCTCGACTAGGAGTACAACTTCCATTCCATATACCAGGGAGAACGAGGTTGCTCCTGTTGAAGTGCAGACAGATGTTCGATATCCATGTTGAGCAAAAGGGAGCATTTCATGCCAATCCCTATAAGAAACAACCATTTTCTAGATATTTTTCTTGATATTCGTATTAGCATCTTCAATAACCCCATTCATCTTTGGCCTGTATGGAGATGAATTATGATGAACAATGTTGAATTCTTCGCACAGTTTTGTCATCATTTTATTGTTCAAATTCGAGCCATTGTCGGTGATAATTCTGCTCGGCATACCATACCGGCATATACGATTATTCTTGATGAAACGCACAACCACGTTCTTAGTAACATTGACATATGAAGCAGCCTCCACCCATTTGGTGAAGTAATAATTGCTACCAAGATGAAACGGTGTCCATTCGACGCTTTGGGTTTTATCATCCCAATCATGTCAATACCCCATATAGAGAAAGGCCATGAGGAACAGATCACATTGAGAAGTGTCAGAGGCACATGGACCTTATCTGCATAAACCTGACATTTATGACACTTCTTTGCAAATTTATAACAATCAGATTCCATTGTCAGCCAATAGTAACTTGCCCTTAGCATCTTTTTAGCCATCGAATGTCCATTGGCATGAGTGCCAAATGAACCTTCATGAATCTCATGCATTAACATGTCTGCTTCGTGTCTATCCACGCATCTGAGCAAGACCATGTCATAATTTCTTTTATACAACACATTTTCACTAAAGAAGAAACTACCAGCCAATCTTCTCAGTGTCTTTCTATCTTTCTTTGAAGCACCAATCGGGTATTCCTGAGTCTGAAGAAAATGCTTGATGTCATGATACCAAGGTTTTTCATCTGCTACCTCCTCTGTTATAAACACATGAGCGGGCCTATCCAGTCGTCGAACCGTAAGTTGAGGTATATCATTCCAATTATTTACTTTCTACATAGAAGCAAGAGTTGCTAGAGCGTCCGCCATTTGGTTTTCATCTCTAGGAATGTGATGGAATTCAACTTTGTTAAAGAAGGGGAACAATCTTCTAGCATAATCTTTATAAGGGATCAAGCCGGGGTGACGAGTATCCCATTCTCCTTTAATCTGATTTATCACCAAATCTGAATCACCATACACATCTAGATTTTTAATTCTGAGATAAATAGCTTCTTCGAGACCCATGATGTAAGCCTCGTATTCTGCCATATTATTAGTACAGTCAAATGTTAACCTTGCAGTAAAAGGAATGTTTGATACATGTGGAGTGACAATCACAACACCAATTCCTTTACCATAAGAATTCACAGCTCCATCAAATATCATACTCCAATGAGATTCAGGGTCAGGACCTTCCTCAGGCAATGGTTCATCACAATCTTTCACTTTCAGGAACATCATATCCTCATCGGGGAAGTCATACTCTACAGACTGATATCCTCCACTGGTTGGTGAGCAAGATAATCTGCCAACACACTGCTTTTAATAGCTTTTTGAGTGCGGTATTCGATATCATATTCAGATAGCAACATCTTCCAGTGGGCAATTCTCCCAGTAAGAGCAGGCTTTTCAAAAATGTACTTGATTGGATCCATTTTGGAGATCAACCAAGTAATGTGATTTAACATATACTGTCGCAAACGCTTTGCCGCCCAGGACAAAGCACAACATGTCTTTTCCAGCATGGAATACCGCGACTCACAATCAGTGAAATTTTTACTGAGGTAATAAATGGCAAACTCTTTATTCCCTGTTTCATCCTGTTGTCCCAGAATACAACCCATGGAATCATCTAACACTGTCAGATACATAATCAACGGTCTTCCTTCGACAGGAGGGAGCAAGATAGGAGGTTCAAGCAGATATTCAATAATACTTTCAAATGCCCTTTGGTAGTCATCCGTCCATACACAACCTTGATCTTTCTTTAACAACTTAAAGATCGGTTCACATGTTGCAGTCATGTGGGAAATGAATCTGGAAATATAATTCAAATGCCCGAGGAAACCTCTGACTTGTTTTTCAGTCCTTGGCGCTGGCATCTCTTGAATTGCTTTGACTTTATCAGGGTCAACTTCAATTCCTTTCTGGCTAACAATGAAACCCAAAAATTTCCCTGATCGAACACCGAAGGTGCATTTATTTGGATTCAAGCGGAGACGATACTTTCTCAAACGCTGAAACAACTTCAATAAATCTTCTACATGCCCTTCTTCAATGTGGGATTTGGTAATCATATCATCAACATATACTTAGATTTCCTTGTGCATCAGATCATGGAATAGGGTTGTCATAGCCCTCTGGTACATTGCACCAGCGTTCTTCAACCCGAAGGGCATCACTCTATAACAGAATGTTCCCCAGGGTGTGATAAACGTTGTTTTTTCCATGTCCTCAGGCGCCATTCTTATTTGATTATACCCGGAAAATCCGTCCATGAACGAGAATACTTTGAATTTTGCTGTGCTATCCACTAACATATCAATGTGTGGCAATGGAAAATCATCTTTTGGACTAGCTTTATTTAGATCTCTGTAATCTACGCACATGCAGACTTTTTCGTCTTTTTTCGATACTGGGACAATATTGGAAATCCATTGAGGATACACTGACGTCACAAGAAAACCAACATTAATATGCTTTAGAACCTCCTCTTTGATTTTCACTTCCATATCTGGGTGAGTTCTTCTCAACTTCTGTTTGATTGGCGGACACTTTGGCTTCAACGGTAAACAGTGCTCCACAATATATGTATCTAGACCAGGAATATCTTGATAAGACCAAGCAAAAATATCCACATACTCTTTCAACAACTCAATCAACCTGCTCTTCACATCAGGATGCAACAATGCTCCAATCTTGACTTCCTTCGGATCTTCTTCTGAATCCAAATTGATCACTTCCAATGGCTCTTTATATGGCTGAATGGTATTTTCCTCATGCTCAAGCAACAGTGAGACCTCTTCTGGAATCTCATCATAATCTTCTTCTTTAGCCCCATACACAGGACATTCAAAGTTGGGAGAGAGTGCAGGGTCATTGTATTCAACGGTTTTTTTAATTAATATGCACATATGATTTATGATTGCTTTTAGAAACTGACACATATAACAAGTGATCATGCAGATTGAATTTCAGTTATTATTTATTTTGAAGGGTTTTTTTATTACCATTTTCCGAGAAAAAGCAGAAAATAAAGACACAATTTTGGAAACAAAGATAACTTTTATTATTGATTTTAAAAGTCACAGCAACAGATAAGCCCTACAACATTAATACTTCCACCTTGGGCATAGTGAAAGCTTTTCAAAAAGATCAACAAAAAAAATTACTTTGAAACATATATGCAAGAAGGAACATCAATGGTGATCCAGTTCTGGACCCTAACTCCATGCGTCACATGATTCAGCCTTTCCTGCTCTACTTTATCTTCCACAATGGCATTGATCCTGCAAACAGTTGGATGAAGATAACCCTCGCTACAGAAGATGTCTTGATATTTGCTTGCAGCAGACTTCGGCTTCATGCCATTACCTTTGTCATTCTTCAAAGAGAACCCCAAGCTAGCTCTGTTCTTGTTCCCAGGTGGATCCACAATCCGTCCCCGCACTTCACTATGACCCTTACGCACAACCTGCTACGCATCCTTAAGCGAAACCATGGAATTCTCATTTCCTCTTATATTGTCAATGGATAAGGCTTGGAACTGGGTTCCAACAACAGCTTCATCCACCTCCACAATGCTGAAAGAGGACAAATGAGATATCAATAATGCTTGTTCCCCATTTACGATCACTACTTTCCTTTCACGTACAAACTTCAGTTTCTGGTGTAAAGTTGAAGTAACAGCCCCTTCCTCATGTGTCCATGGTATTCCCATCAAACAACTATAAGCGGGTACAATATCCATTACCTGGAAAGTAATCTGAAACAAATGTGGTCCTATATGAATAGTCAAGTCCACCTCACCAATAACAGATTTCCTTGATCCATCAAATGCTTTCACAATGATGCCACTCGGGCGCATAGGTGTTCCTTGATATTTCAACTTTATAAGCGTACTCCTCGGTATAAAGTTCAAAGCATATCCATTATCAATCAGCACATTGGATAGTGAATCATTCTTGCAGCTCATAGAGATGTGGATGGCCAAGTTGTGATTCCTTCCTTCATCTGGTAATTCATCTTCGCAGAAGCTCAAGTTATTACATGATGTAATGTTCCCTATTACACTGCTGAATTGGTCTATTGGCATATCACTCTCCACAAAAGCTTGGTCCAGTACCCTCATCAAGGATTCTCTGTGAGCAGAGGAGTTCATCAATAGAGCCAAGATAGATATTTTTGAAGGAGTTTGCAGTAGCTGATCTATAATTCTGTAGTCGCTCATCTTGATTATCTTCAAAATATCATCCACTTATTTCTCTAACGCATCCCCACTAGTCTCACCCGTAGCCTTCTTGGGTTCAACATTCTCACCAATTTTCTTTCCAGCACTAACATCTCTTCGAATAACTAGTGCAAACACACGACCGTTGCAGGTCACCCTGCTATTTTCGGCAATATTCCCAACATCAGGCATTGGCTGGATGGGAACCACTCCATCCTCTAAGATTGTAGCATTGTATTTGTAAGGCACAACCTTATTTGACTTGTAGGGGATATGACCTGGTAAACTAATCACCAATGGGGTAACAACTGGCTTGCTATAATACTCAACTTCAAGATGGGCGGGTGCCCCAAAATAAGGTACAATGATGTTTACCCCTTCTTCAACATAATCAGTCATTATTGAGTCATTTCTAGAAAACAAATCCTCATCTGAGGAGAAATACTCATCTGCAGAAACATACTCTTCATCCGACTATTCTGCCATCAAACAAACCTCAACCGTATCAACTTCATGGTAATCATCCCTTTGACTTATAACCTTGATAATTTCGTTATCTAACAACAATTGAACACCCTTCTTTACGATTGAACATCCTCGGGAATCTTGGCAGCAAACTCGGCAAGATCCATATTGGTGTTCCACCTGACCAGCCATATGGAAGAAGGTAGCATGAAATTGCACAAGGTACTCATTCATATACTCTACATAAAAATTTTGAATTCTCCAGGACATCCAGAAACCATATTCACCTCCTCTTCATACTCTGCCCTAGGCCTGATTATGTGGATTAGGCCCTCATCCATCATCTCTTGTAAATTAGCCTTTATCTTATCGCAACCCTGTATGTCTGTACTGTAAATAACACAACCAGCATGGTCATGCATATAGTAGCTAAATTCACAAAGGTCTGCATGCATCCTCACCAAATTCATAGCATTTACTCCCCCATGCTTGGGTAGAGGATTGTCTTTCACATTAGGTCCCACATCCTTGAAAGATAGAACACCAGACTTCACCAACTTCTGCACCTCAGTCTTCAAAGGATAACAATTCTCAACATTATGCCCTGGTTCTCCCTGATGAAAAGCACATGTTTGATCTTCTTTGTAGTACCAAGGCAATGGTGATGGTACGGTGGGAGGTGGTCGGGTCTGAACTAGCTTCTTCTGAATCAATGCTGGTAGTAACTCTGTATAGCTCATAGGAATAGGGTCATAACTATCCCTTCTCTGATTATACCCTTGATTCCCCTGCTGGGATGGTCTTTGATAAGTAACAGTAGTTGGAGCTGCACCCACAACTGGAGTAACTGAGGCAACTTGCTGATGAAGCTGATAATTCCTTCTAGGAGTATTAACCCTCCTCTCTTGCATAACAACATTTGCATCCCCTTCATTCTTCTTGGTAAACCCATAAGATGGTTTCTTCACATCTCCAAAAATTTCACTCTTCGTTAAGCGGCCCTCTCTTACATCCTCTTCTAAGCGGATATCCATTCCTACCATTTCAGTAAAGTCACTTGGTGCACTTGCCACCATCCTTTCGTAGTAGAAAGCACCCAGAGTTTTCAAGAAAATCTTAGTCATCTCCTTCTCTTCCATGGGAGGAATCACTTGGGCGGCTACCTCACGCCATCTCTGTGCATATTCTTTGAATGATTCCCTGTCTTTCTGAACCATGGCCCTGAGTTGATCATGGTCAGGCGCCATGTCCATGTTATACTTGTATTGTTTGATGAATGCTTCTCCAAAATCATTGAAAGTATGGATATTGGCATTGTCCAAACTCATATACCACTTCAGCGCAACACCGGTCAAACTACCCTGAAAAAAGTGAATCAGCAGACGATGATCATCAATGTGGGTAAACATTCTCCTCACGTACATCACCAGATGAGCACGAGGGCAAGTGTTTCCCTTGTACTTCTCAAACTCTGGGACCTTAAACTTAACAGGTATCTTAACATTCGGGACCAAGCATAGCTCATTCATATTCTGCCCAAATAGCTCTTTTCCCTTGAGGGCCTTCATCTCTCTTTGCATCTTGTCAAACTGATCCTAAAAATAATCCATTTTGTCATAAAGACCCAAGTCTTCACTCGGTGGAGGGAAAGGACGACACACATCATCATTAACAAACAAAACCATATTCACCGGTGGAGGCGCAGCAGGAGCAACATGCACCACAGGAGGTACCAGAGTAATAATAGTCTGAACAATTGGAGTATCTTGAGGACCAAGATTAAAACCTTTAGGTGAAAAATTCCCTGACATTCCCCATGGATAACCTTGAGGCATGCGATTCTGAACAACAACTTGAGTAGCAGATACGGGAACAACCGGAGCTTCAGTAGTTGCCCTTGTTGGTTAAGGTTGAACACTCGGTGGCTGATTCTAAGCAGCCACCAGAGCTTCCATTAGAGTAGTCATATTGGACATGTCGGCCTTCAAAGCAGGAACCTCCTCACGCAGCTCGCGATACTCTTGTTCTAGGTTGTCCATCTTCTTTCTGAAATTAGCCCGAGTGTTGTAGTGGTGAGTCAGCTTGCTGAACGAAGTAAAGAAGCTTGGTAAGACACCTGGATATGCATAACAAATGCAGGAAATATGTACAATATGATGCATGATATGCAATGCACATGATTTTATTTAATATTTCAAGGGATTTAAAATTTGTGGACATATTGCAAATATCTAAGTAATAACACATTTGAAATACTGAAATTTTTTATTATAACAATTCCAAAATGGATTACAAGTTTCAATGATCCCATGTACAAGATGAATTAAAAATCTAAAACCCTGAGAAGTAAAACTGATGGAGATCACTCTATACGCTGGCGCTTCCCTGTGAGCCTGGAAATCTGAGCCTTCAACCTCTGGTTTTCATTCGCATGTCTGATGGCAACCTCCTTCCAATCACCTGAATCAGGAAGTGAGTGATCAGCATCTGATTGAGGCTTAGGAGAAAATAAATCCCCTTGCCTCATAGTCTCTATCGCTCGACTCTCAAGGATTTTAATCAAGTTGTCTTTCTCCTTCAAGTCTGCTCTATAGGAAATCTCTAATGTTTGGAACTTGTTCTCCCAAGCGTCCTTTTCCTGTTGCATCCTAACCAAAGCAAGTTGCAGCTCTTCTAGATCATCTAATAAGGGAGGAGCGGTCTTCACAAATAGACCAGGCATAGGTGTTTCCCAGGAATACGACATCTTCAACTGAATAGCTCTCATTTGGATCCACTGAAGATATGGCTCCAAAGAAACAGCACCCCTAGGTCCCAAATCCTTCCTACTCTTCTTATGAATGTGACGCCAGGCCTTCGCAATCTGCTACCCAACTTCCCTATGGTCTTCTCCTTCCTTCAGAAATAAACTACTCAAATGAATAATATTTAGTTTATCCCTCATCGAATAACCAAGCTGTCGTCGTGCAAGAACAAGGTTATAGTTAATTCCTCCCTTTGTACCAAGAAGAGGTACATTGGGGAAACTACCACAATTGTCAATAATCTCTATATCCTAGTAAGCTCGATGATACCAATCAATATCCGAGTGAGTAAGTTCCATGATCTTAGGAGCCCAACGAGGTTCTTTCTTGACATCCCAAAAAGCATCAGACTGAGGCATATGAGAGATAAACCACCGGTACAACAAAGGCGTGCAACAGATAATCAACCCCCATGATAAGAATTCCGAAGATGAATAGAGTAATAAGCATCACCCAACAAGGTAGGAACTGGGTTTCCAATCATGAAGATCCTGATAGCATTAATGTCAACAAACTTGTCCACATTAGGAAATAAGAATAACCCGTAAGAAAGTAGAACAAAGATGGCCTCAAAAGCGAATGTACTCTTCATCCTGGCAAAGTAACGAGCTTTCTCCAATAAGAACTGAGCTGGAAATCCTCTAATCCCTCCTTTAGTAGTCATATGGGCTTCCATCTCAGACTTCCCCAGATGAATCAAAGAAGTAATCTCATGTGGTTTTGGCTCACCCTCCAAACCAGTAAAAGGAACACGATCGGTAACAGGTAAATCCAATAAATAAGAATACTCCTCCAGTGTGGGCATCAACTGATAGTCGGGAAAAGTAAAGCAATGATACATCAGATCATAGAACTAGACCAAGGTCGAGAGAATATCCTCCTTCATCTTCAGATTCATGAAAGGAATAATGGATCCATACTTCTTTCGAAAGTCTGCAGAACACTCGATCTCGGGAATTAGACTAATCAACTCATCTATCTTG
The DNA here is from genome assembly GCA_948472305.1 of Vicia faba. Classification (NCBI taxonomy): domain Eukaryota; kingdom Viridiplantae; phylum Streptophyta; class Magnoliopsida; order Fabales; family Fabaceae; genus Vicia; species Vicia faba. Next base: position 1,508,749,358 of record OX451738.1, read on the forward strand.
GGGTCCTTGAAACTGTACTTTCCGGTCTTTCTCTTTCCGGAATCCATGGTTAAAAAGTACCTGAGATATTCACAAATGGTTAACTTTTAAATCCCTTGAAATAATATTTCTCCAAAAGATGCTTATGAGTGCATGGATGCATGATGCAACAATCACACACAAGATCACACATATAGGGTTCATAGGTTCAACGCCACGAGCATGAGGTCGAAGGTACTACCCATAAGGTATTGGTCTAAAAGTTATCACCTGCTGAACAAGGTTCTAGAGGTTCCCAGAGTCTACATCCTTCCTTCGAATATTACCAACTTCCTGATTAACTCGGTAATTAGTAATATTCTCAAGAAAAACTCCTCCGAGCGTAGTATCGCGTGACAACTATTTCCGGATTACTCCGTCATAGCTTCTTCACTACACCTAAAAGGCCAAGATGGGTTTGGTATTCTACGGTCCTCAGCTTTAGCAGGCTCCCAGGTCAAAAGCAACACGTCTTCCCGATTACTCGGTAAACGACACTACAGTCAAAGGGGCCTCCACTAAGTGGGGGATCTCATGCCTCCTTTTTTGGGATTACTCCCTCAAAGTTAACATGACTATACCGCCCGTTCTATCTTAAAGTTTGCCCAAGTCCAGGTATAGGACTTATGAGTAATCGCCAAGCACCCTGAAAACCAGGAAAATCCAGACAAACATATATACAACATATAACACAAAAACAATAATAACACATATACAGATATAAAAAAAGATAGGCTCAACCCACTTAGGGATGGACCAACAAAAGGTCAATCTTTCCCTAGTGAAGTCGCCATTTCTCTATAGCGGTAGAAATGTTTAAGACTAAGCCATTGGATTGACTAGACTTATATAAATCAAAATAAAAATTGCCACCACGCTTTATTGTTTCCAAAGGAATGGGAAAAGAGTGGATAACCCAAAAAGAAGGGGAAAGATTCTAGGTAAGGGGGTTGGTTATGCAAATGGAAGATATTAGCACACTAAACATCTACGGTATTCCGCAGGAACCTCTTTGAAAAATCTGTATATTTTGTCTATGAAAAATGTTTTATAAAATAGATGGTGGAGGTGGGAAAAGAAACATATTTTTTATAATTTTTGCACCCGCCGCGGTTGCGAACCTTTAGTGCCTACGTACCATCTTTTCGTGCAATAGGGGATCACGGTACACGTCGTTCCTCTTTTAAAATATTTAAAACACAAATGTGTTGGTCAATTTTATGAGATAAAACATCATCGTTGTGATCGGTGGATTTAGAACTGACTGTTTTTTAAGCTGGTTCGCGAAATGTCGCGGTAAGCAAGAGTCGCCACCGTCTTTTATTTTCTCCAACAAGGAAAGGACAAAAGCACAGCAAAATTCCTTATGAGATATGTTTCTCGGTTCGGGAGGTAGATTTATAGAAAGGGAAGGTGTTAGCACCCTTTCTATCCATGGTTATCCATGGGCTCTTAGGTACTTGCTCTTATGTTTTCAAAATGTTTGCTTTAAAATGTGAGTGGGTTTGAAAAAAAGTTTCTTTGAAAGATTTCTGAATAACTCTTGTATCTGTCCTCAAGAGTGTTTGAAAAATTTGTTTTGAAAGCTTTTGAAAGTGTAAGGTGTGAAAAGCATGTTGTTTATTTTTTAAAAGAGCAAGTATCCATGAGTCATCTACCTACCCTAAGGAATTAAGCTGTGTAAGTGTCCTTTAGGTAGTGCCATCCCACCATTGAGAGGTAGGTAGCACCACCGTTGGAGGTGTTCGGGTCAATTCGAGTTTAGGGACAGTGTGGTCGCCGAAGCAACAGTAGGACACCTTAGAAGCTACCCTTATGTCCTTGATCCTTTTTTAATCCGAGGCAACTGTTTCGAGGCAACTGTTCTTAGGCAACTGTTTCGAGGCAACTGTTTCGAGGCAACTGGATCATGGACATAAGGACCGCTAAGACGTCCTATACTTGACGACCACTTTTCAAAGGCAACAAGTGAGGCGTACCCTAGAAGTGGTGTGTATATTTGTGTGTTGTATTCAGTTAATGTTTGTCTTGTTAATTAGTGAGCTACGAGTTGTTTTTACTTACATACATTCTTTCATGCAAGTTAACAGTTAAGGGGTGCGGAAAGTAAATTGCGGAAAAATAAATCCTACGCTATTACAAGGCGTGGGTCTATACATAGCCAAAAATTACAAAGACCCGTTTTTTAGTAAATGAGTACGGAAAGTAAATAAAAACAGTAAAGTCCTAATTACTATTACATGTCCGGAGCAATTACATAATAATAAACTGTGCGCGAATTAAATCGGAATGTTCTAAGGGTGTTGACCCTTTTTAGAAAAGAAAATTGATTTTTTTGGTCTTTTTGGTAATTAAATGAAATTAAAAACTAATTAATTATTTTAATTAAAAGAATTTTTTTTTTCTTTTTTATGTTTTTATGAAATAAAATAAAAATGAAAGAAACAAAATTAAAAGTTAATCCTAAATCTAAGTTATTTTAATTATTTAAGAAAAGGAATTACAATTGCCTAATTAAACTATTTTGGTTAATATTTATTTACAAAATAAAATAATAATAATGATAATAATGTTAATTCTATTTTTTGTTTTTTTTATGAAAATGTGCTAATTAAGTTAATTGTTAATAATAAAAATAATTAGAGGGTTAGCAATTAAAAATAAGAGAAAATGACAAAACAAAAAATAAAAAGAAGTAAAGCCAAGGGGGGTGTGGGACAAATAGGAGGTTTATTGAAGCAATCCAAGCCCGCTGAAATCTAAGCCACGTTTGACTTTCATGGTTGCCTGCAGCGTACTTGACTCCAGACCATGGTGTGCTACACTTTTTGTCCTTTGGATCTGCGTTGATGACATATGGCAGCGCTGGGAAGTGGGACTTATGATGCACCTCATATTGGAATCTGCACAGGAAAAAAGTTGAATAAAATAATATGGAAATTATAAGGGACCTGGGAAGAACTTACAGCGCGGTATGAGCCTCAGGACTTGGCAAAGGTTGCTTTAGCCACGTGCTTGTTTTGATCTGAAGATGCTCGCAACTATGTTTTAGAACTCTCACTTTTTGAATAATTTTTGGTTTTGCTCTTGGCCGTTTCTGCACACACTCTTTTTTGAATGAGGTTGGGAAGGCTTGTATATATAGTAATGAAATGTGTATCAATCCAAATAATGGTCATTAAGCCTTTGCATTCATGTTTAAGATTATGCCATGAACTCAATTGAAACAACTTTCCATTTTTGTGTCAAATTTGAATTCTTGCTTGGAATAGGCCCTTGCACGAATTTGGAATGTGTTTTAAGGTGTATCAAAGCTAATCATCACAAAATATATCCCTCCATTAATTTCTTTGATTTTTATTTGATTTTAAAAGATTTAAAATGAATTAAATCAAATAAAATTAAATAAAAATGGAAAAATTAATTTTAAATCTTGAAATAAATTGTGGGACACGTGGGAAGCATGGTCAAGCTGAAACAAGTGGAAAAAGTGGGCCCCTTTTGTCAAAAATGAAGTTTCAAGGATAATTGACTTTGGCCATTTCACAAAAATTTCCCAACTTCTCCAATGCATATCTTGCTCAATTTTAAAGCTATGAACATGTTCTTGGACATTTTGGAAAGGTCTTGAAGTCCTCTAACCAATGCCTTTGGTCCCATGTCATTTTGATTTACCAATATCAAGTTATGATCTTTGACTTAAAGTCCCTTTTTGTTGACTTTTAAAAATGACCTATAATGTTGAAATTGATAACTTTTTGTGAGAGCATTTCTTGGACTTGGAATGTGAAGATGAGTTGTAGGAAATGTCTTCCCCTTCAAGATGAGCATTGGATGGGATTTTTCTGATGAACCATTAAAAAGTTATGCCTTGGTCAAGTTACAGTTGACTTTTTCAACTGTCCAAAAATGGAAACTTTTGCATCTTGATGATTTTTGAGCCATTCTTGTGAAATCATGGTCAAGATTTGACCAAATGATGATTGTGGCTTCAAAATGAGATGTTGACCAAAATTTTTGACTTTTGACTACCAAATGACCATTTTGCCCCTATAGTTGATTGTGAAGCAATTAGGGTTTTTGACTGTGCAACTTGACCTTGTGAGCCTTGAAACTTGACATGTAGGTGCTTGACAACGTGTATGAGCATATGGGACTTGATTGAGCCCTTGAAAACCTCAACTTCCTTACAAGAACCAAAACCCTAATTTGCATGGCTTAGGAGGATGGTTTGACTGTGTAGCCCTTGAGTAGACTTTGAACCCTTTGAGGCAAAACTTTGAAGATTATGGGAGGGCAAATTTTGGGGTACAACAGTTGCCCCTGTTCAATCTTCTTAGACTTGAGGATGTAGATTGGCTTGTGTGCCTTTCGTGATCCGTGGGTAGAAGATGATTGAACACTAGAGTGCCCAGAAATTTGCACTCACATAGTAGAGTATCGGCAGTGTGATGTCGGGAACGGGCTTACAGATATCGTTTGGAGAGATGATAGATGGGAGGATGGGCTTAAAGATGCCATCTGAAGGTTTGACAGAACCTTGTCGGGAATGGGCTTATAGATGCCATTTGGAAAGATGGTGGATAGGTGAATCTGAATAAGAAATAGAATAGCTTCCGCGTCTGGAGCATATCTAGTCTGTGTCTAATTGCTGACGTCTGAATAAATGGTAGAATGACTGCCGTGTCTGGGGTATATCCATACTGCATGAGTAACAGAATGTCATCCGAATCTGGATCGTATCTGGACTGAACAATAGAAGAGCATCCGGGATGGAGCATCTCTAAGTTGTCTTTTAGAAGTTTGAATCTGAATAAGCAATAGAACGGCGTCCGGATCTGGAGCATCTCTAGGCTATATCTGAAAGGGAATCTGAATAAGTATCAGAACGTCACCATGCCTGGGTCACATCTGAACTATCTCTAGAAGGAGTCTTGAATAAGCAAAGGAACAACATCCATATCCAGAGCATTTCCAAGCTACCTCTGAAAGGAAATCTGGAATAAGTATCAGAACGTTGCCATGCCTGGGTCACATCTGAACTATATCTAGAAGGAGTCTTGAATAAGCAAAAGAACAACATCCATATCTGGAGCATTTCCAAGCTATCTCTGAAAGGAAATCTGGAATAAGTATCAGAACATCGCCACGCCTGGGTCACATCTGAACTATATCTAGAAGGAGTCTTGAATAAGCAAAAGAACAGCATCCATATCTGGAGCATTTCCAAGCTATCTCTGAAAGGAAATCTGGAATAAGTATCAGAACGTCGCAATGCATGGGTCACATCTGAACTATATCTAGAAGGAGTCTTGAATAAGCAAAAGAACAGCATCCATATCTGGAGCATTTCCAAGCTATCTCTGAAAGGAAATCTGGAATAAGTATCATAACGTCGCCATGCCTGGGTCACATCTGAACTATATCTAGAAGGAGTCTTGAATAAGAAAAAGAACAACATCCATATCTGGAGCATTTCCAAGCTATCTCTGAAAGGAAATCTGGAATAAGTATCAGAACGTCGCCATGCCTGGGTCACATCTGAACTATATCTAGAAGAAGTCTTGAATAAGAAAAAGAACAGCATCCATATCTGGATCATTTCCAAGCTATCTCTGAAAGGAAATCTGGAATAAGTATCAGAATGTCGCCATGCCTGGGTCACATCTGAACTATATCTAGAAGGATTCTTGAATAAGCAAAAGAACAACATCCATATCTGGAGCATTTCCAAGCTATCTCTGAAAGGAAATATGGAATAAGTATCATAACGTCGCCATGCCTGGGTCACATCTGAACTATATCTAGAAGGAGTCTTGAATAAGAAAAAGAACATCATCCATATCTAGAGCATTTCCAAGCTATCTTTGAAAGGAAATCTGGAATAAGTATCAGAACGTCGCCATGCCTGGGTCACATCTGAACCATATCTAGAAGGAATCTTGAATAAGCAAAAGAACAGCATCCATATCTGGAGCATTTCCAAGCTATCTCTGAAAGGAAATCTGGAATAAGTATCAGAACGTCGCCATGCCTGGGTCACATCTGAACTATATCTAGAAGGAGTCTTGAATAAGAAAAAGAACAACATCCATATCTGGAGAATTTCCAAGCTATCTCTGAAAGGAAATCTGGAATAAGTATCAGAACATCGCCATGCCTGGGTCACATCTGAACTATATCTAGAAGGAGTCTTGAATAAGCAAAAGAACAGAATCCATATCTGGAGCATCTCTAAGCTATCTCTGAAAAGAAGCCCTGAATAAGCAACAAAATAGCGTCCATCTGGAGCATCTCTGAACTATTTCTGAACAAGTAACTCTGAATAAGCAACAGAATAGCGTCCATCTCTGGAGCATTTCTAAGCCATCTCTGAAGAGAAAATCTGAATAAGCAAAAGAACAACATCCATATCTGGAGCATTTCCCAGCTATCTCTTTAATCTCTTTAAGGTAGATATGCCCTGGCTAGATACAGGTATCGAATCCACAATCAATCACTCACAAATATGCCCTGGCTAGATGCAGGTATCGAATCTGGAATTGCAACAGTTGATAGTAATCGTCTTTGGATTGACCTTTTTCCTGAAAAAGGCAAAATGCCAGTTGTGCAATGCATGATGTCATGATGTTCTCAGGGAGAAATGAGATTGTGTGATATGATGCGTATGTGCATGCATTGTGTATGTAAGCAAGATGTATGAAAGGTGATATGTTTATGAATGTATTTTCGTCTAGGAAAATAAATCCTTGACGAATGCCGGGAAGTTGAATCCTGGGATGATGTTGAAGAACAGAGTTCTTCGTTTCCGCTGGGGATGATGGTTGCAAGAATAAACCGGTAGGAGAAGATGACTCCGTTGGGGAATAAACTTGTTGGAGAGATTACTCTGCGGGGAATTACTCTGCGGGGAAGAGATACTTCGCTGAGGTTTGATGATAACTCCGTTGGGGATACCATTGATGAGCTTTGTTGGGGATTTGATGAACTCCGCTGGGGGATAGGAAGAACTTCTCCGAGGACGATCTTCCCGTGGTAATTGGATGAGGATAACCCAGTTATAAGCTCTGGTGGGGAATAACCTTTGAATAAAACCGGGGAGATGCGTTCGTGCTCTGCAGAGGATAAGCTTCCATAATCTATTGGGGATAAGCTTCCAGAGTCTGCTGGGGAGATTGATTCAACTTTCCTGGGGAGACTTTGGACTGTACTGGAGAAGTGGCTCCACTGGGGCGTCTGATATTCCGCCGGGGAACAATCTTGTATTAAGACTGCCGGGGATGCTTGTGTAGGAACATCTGTATACTCCGTTGGGGAATATTGAGATCTTCTGGGGATACCCAACTTCTTTGAGGCTGGAAGTAGACTAACTCTGCTTGGGGAGAGTGTTGATGACTTGCTGGAGATATTGTGCCTTCTCAGGGCTGATTGGAGACCAACTCTGCTTGAGGAGAATTGTTGAATCTTGTTTTACTCGACGGGGAGTGAAGGTATCCTGGTCGTTCTTCAGCTGAACCTACCTTGGTACCTTGGTGGATAGAGCAACTAGACTGCTTAGACAATTCTTATTGCCCCAGTTTCTGCGGGAGAAGAAGGCCTGTGAGGTGTTTGATGACTGCCGATTGACGAATCTTCTTCTGGTAGGCAAGTGACGGGATGACGGGACATAGTCGTACGCTTTGATCCCTAACTTTTGCCTGGACCGCCCTTTCGGGTTTTTAATCCAACGGGATACCCATTTTTGCCCAAGCCGCCTTTTCAGGTTTTCGACTTGCCGGGTGTACAAATTTTTTCATTTTCATCCCTTATTTTGCCCGAACCCTTTTGGTTCGCCGGGAAGCCCTTGTTTTTGCCTAGGTGTGTCAACCTAGCGGGTCTTTGATTATGCGTAGTATTTTTTTGACCATGTCCGTGCTCAGAATGCAGGGAGTTGTCACCGTCAGTAGTGTTGTATTGCCATACCACCAGAAGATCTTTGTTTGATCGTCCAATGCCCCAAGTGATCTAGATGGAGATTTGCCCCAAGTTGGTTGGCCTTTTGAGAGATTCTCCGAATCTTGACTTAACTGCCCCAGATGATGGACAATGATCATGCCATGCCCCTTGATTGGAGGTGCTTTTGTTCATTTAGACATTCGTCGTGCAAACTTCTATGATGTTCAAACAAATAGTCATATGCAAGCAATGTTATATTAAAATGCAAAGCTCATGTCTGTCTTGAAGTTTTTGAAAATGTGTTTTTTCAGTAAAACCAGTGAATTTTATAAAACGTGATGTCAACTCAGTATTTTATAGAAAACCTTAAGGAGTCAGAATACCTTTCGTAACAGTATGCTTTCGAACTAACCCATGCTTCAGCTAGGACTTTTAAGGGTTGTAACGTGGCCTGGTTCATGGTTTAAGAAACAAAGGATAAAGGCTCAAATTATTTGTACCCACCCGCTCTTCGTGATGTTCTTCAAACCTAAACTCAGTTGATCATGCGTTAGACCTTGTTTGAGTTTTTGTCCTGATATTCCAATGATGGTTCGGATATTGATAGTTTATTTTGAATATGCAGTCATTTCTTTTGTCGAGGGTTTATAGGACCTCTTTCTTTTTGATTTCATTATCCCTGTTTTTGCCTGAACTGTTCCTTTTTGTGATTACAGTCAGCGGGATGCCCCAGTTTTGTAAGTCTCCTTCATAGGTTTTGACTTATTGGGCTTTTATTTCTAAGATAACGACTTCCTGTCTTTATGATTATTCGGAACCATCACTGTCTTTTGTTTTGTAAGGACTCCTTTGATGCTGTTGATTATGCACTTGGATCAGCTGAGAGAACTACCCTGCCCCAGGTTATGATTAAGGGTTTTAATTTTCGAAAAGAAAAACTCCTACTTCTTTGGCTCAAAGGGGTTGACAAGGGATTATCATCCTTATAACTCCAGTGTTTAGGAATTGAAACAATGCATGTACCTCATCAGCGGGGTCTGTTCAAAAGCATACTGTAGATTGTGGTATCGTTTTCGTCATCCCCCCTAAAGAGGCTTAGAATTATTAACCGAGAGTTGGACATCACAAAAAATATGAAAGCAATTTGAATATAATGAAAATAATTGGATTAATTCAAAAACAGACATATGCAGTGCATTAGTGAAATAAAAGAGTTTGCTATGACATTAATTGTTTGTATAAGCAAAAAATTACAACTCGGAAATTCAAATAAACAAAAGCCTTCAATGATTGGGCAAAGGAGCATTGATTATGTTTAGAGTCTCTGACGCTTCAAACTGAATCTCTCCGGCGTCGATCATGTCTTGGATCTTGTTCTTCAAAGGCCAGCAGTTGTCCGTAGTATGACCCGGGCTATCGGAGTGGTATGCGCACCTCTCATTAGGATGGTAGTTAGGAGCAGAGGTGTTTGGATTCCGGAGAGGAGCCCTCAAGGTAATCAACCCTGCCTTCAACATTTGCTGTAGCGCTTGATCCAGTGACATGTTGATTTTAGTGAATTGTCTCTTGGGTGCGACCTCCTTACATTGATGCCCCTGTCCCTGTTGAGCGGGCCTAGGATTAGAGATCTGGACTGCCCCTACATGTTGATCATGGCGACCCTTTTGGCTGTACGCAGCATTGGCCTCTTTCTTCCCAGTGTAAGGCTTTTTGTGAGTATCAAAAGGTGCAGCTTCTTGAATCTTTCCAGCCTTGATGCCAGCTTTGATCCTCTCCCCGGTCAAGATCAAATCTGTAAACCCAGCAGAAGAATTTCCAATCAGATGGTTGAAGAAGGGACCAGACAGGGTCCCCAAGAACATGTCAACGAGCTCATGGTCAGTCAAGGGCGGCTTCACCCTTCCAGCCAGATCTCTCCACCTTTGCGCATACTCCTTAAAACCTTCACTCGTCCCAAGTGACATACCCTGGAGTTGGGTACGCGTGGGAGCGAGGTCGGCATTATACTGATACTGCTTATAAAAAGCAGTTGCCAAGTCCTCCCAGTTATGAATACTGGTTCCATCCAACTGATAGAACCAATCGAGCTGAGTCCCTGAAAGACTCTCCTGGAAGAAATGGATCCATAGATTTTTGTCTGCCGTGTAGGGCTGGATCTTCCTTGCGTATGAACGGAGGTGCAACTTAGGACAGGAAACCTCGTCGTACTTTACAAAGGCAGGTGCCTTGAATTTGTGAGGGATCACCACCCCAGAAGATAAACCTAGGTCCCCAAAGTCCAACCCAGGCACACGTTGGATATCCATAGCATTTAACCGGTCCTCCAGCTGTTTGTACCTGTCTTCAGCAGGGGGGTATTGTTCATCATTGAAGTCTATCTAGGTGTCAGAGACCACAGGGCTAGGAACCTCTTTCCCTTGGTGACTGCCTTCCCCCACAGATGGAGTAGTCCTCTCAGCTTCATTCTGCAGTGTGTTCCCAGATCTGCGTCTAGGGTTGAACAAAACAGTCCTCTTGTTCTTCTTCTTATGAATCAGAGTCTTCAATTCCTTTTGACCCTGGGCTAGGCTCATAATCAACTCCTGAAACTGGGCATTCTGGGCCTGGAGGGCCTTGATAGCTTGTCCATTGGATGATTCAGGATTCATGATGACTGCTGAAATAAACAACGAAGAAGGTAAGTGACCTGCCACAAGTGTACATGTAATGCAATGATATGTATGATATGCATGCAATGTTTTCAAGGACCTCACAGGATAAACAAAGAAGCTTGTTAGAATTTGAACCCGGTGGCTTGATAGAAGGAACTGCATGTTGATGAGAGTCCTTCTTCAAAAGTCAAGGCTCACCATATCTAGTGGGTCATAGCCCCTGACTCAAGTCATCAACCTGGCTAGAGGAAAATAAATCCCCTTTGCCCCTTACTAGACATTATGGTTCATCACGACCTGCATCACAAGCCATTGAGATCCCTGAAATGGGTTAGTCCTTATGCAGGATGCATGCAATGGTATGATGTTATGTTATGTATGGAGTGATGTAAGTAGGCCCTGCTATGAGTCAAGATTAAGGACTGTAAACAAAACCTGCAAGGAACTCGTGTTGTTAGATAACAAGTGTGCAAGTAATTCAAGTTCGAAGGCACACAAGTCATACAGAGCCCTTAGAGTTTAGGCCAGCATGAAGTTTAGGTACTACCCTCTTTCAGTTTCGTTGGTTAAGACCTGTCCTAGAAAATAGTAACCGGGTTCTAGAGAATCCCAATATCACTGACTACCCTCAATCAGTCATAACTCCAGCGTCGCAATCTTTTCTTGCGGCCAGAACCATCGCGAGAGTTTAGCCTCAATGGGCGTAGCATACTGCTACTGTTCTATTGGCCAAGTTGGGTCATTTAAGGTTCTAAGGTCGGTTGGTGCTTAATGACTCCTCAGAAGACCCATATTCTCCTTGTTGCAACACAAGGGATATCGGTACAGACCAAGGTGCCACACCAATGTAGCCACTGCTTCACCCATGTCGGTCTACGCCGGACAGGTCCCTCATAAATTATGCTACCTAACAGGGTATCCCCAGATCCGGGTTAGGATCTATGTAACTCCGATGCAGCCCACAATAATAAAGCAAACAAACACAGCAATTGAAAACACAAGTATGAGCTATCCTAAGGTACACCTCACTTTAAGTATATCCCCAGCAGAGTCGCCAGTTCTGTGATCGGTGGATTTAGAACTGACTGTTTTTTAAGCTGGTTCGCGAAATGTCGCGGTAAGCAAGAGTCGCCACCGTCTTTTATTTTCTCCAACAAGGAAAGGACAAAAGCACAGCAAAATTCCTTATGAGATATGTTTCTCGGTTCGGGAGGTAGATTTATAGAAAGGGAAGGTGTTAGCACCCTTTCTATCCATGGTTATCCATGGGCTCTTAGGTACTTGCTCTTATGTTTTCAAAATGTTTGCTTTAAAATGTGAGTGGGTTTGAAAAAAAGTTTCTTTGAAAGATTTCTGAATAACTCTTGTATCTGTCCTCAAGAGTGTTTAAAAAATTTGTTTTGAAAGCTTTTGAAAGTGTAAGGTGTGAAACGCATGTTGTTTGTTTTTGAAAAGAGCAAGTATCCATGAGTCATCTACCTACCCTAAGGAATTAAGCTGTGTAAGTGTCCTTTAGGTAGTGCCATCCCACCATTGAGAGGTAGGTAGCACCACCGTTGGAGGTGTTCGGGTCAATTCGAGTTTAGGGACAGTGTGGTCGCCGAAGCAACAGTAGGACACCTTAGAAGCTACCCTTATGTCCTTGATCCTTTTTTAATCCGAGGCAACTGTTTCGAGGCAACTGTTCCGAGGCAACTGTTTCGAGGCAACTGTTTCGAGGCAACTGGATCATGGACATAAGGACCGCTAAGACGTCCTATACTTGACGACCACTTTTCAAAGGCAACAAGTGAGGCGTACCCTAGAAGTGGTGTGTATATTTGTGTGTTGTATTCAGTTAATATTTGTCTTGTTAATTAGTGAGCTACGAGTTGTTTTTATTTACATACATTCTTTCATGCAAGTTAACAGTTAAGGGGTGCGGAAAGTAAATTGCGGAAAAATAAATCCTACGCTATTACAAGGCGTGGGTCTATACATCGCCAAAAATTACAAAGACCCGTTTTTTAGTAAATGAGTACGGAAAGTAAATAAAAACAGTAAAGTCCTAATTACTATTACATGTCCGGAGCAATTACATAATAATAAACTGTGCGCGAATTAAATCGGAATGTTCTAAGGGTGTTGACCCTTTTTAGAAAAGAAAATTGATTTTTTTTGGTCTTTTTGGTAATTAAATGAAATTAAAAAGTAATTAATTATTTTAATTAAAAGAAATTTTTTTTTTGCTTTTTTATGTTTTTATGAAATAAAATAAAAATGAAAGAAACAAAATTAAAAGTTAATCCTAAATCTAAGTTATTTTAATTATTTAAGAAAAGGAATTACAATTGCCTAATTAAACTATTTTGGTTAATATTTATTTACAAAATAAAATAATAATAATGATAATAATGTTAATTCTATTTTTTGTTTTTTTTTATGAAAATGTGCTAATTAAGTTAATTGTTAATAATAAAAATAATTAGAGGGTTAGCAATTAAAAATAAGAGAAAATGACAAAACAAAAAATAAAAAGAAGTAAAACCAAGGGGGTTGTGGGCCAAATAGGAGGTTTATTGAAGCAATCCAAGCCTGCTGAAATCTAAGCCACGTTTGACTTTCATGGTTGCCTGCAGCGTGCTTGACTCCAGACCATGGTGTGCTACACTTTTTGTCCTTTGGATCTGCGTTGATGACATATGGCAGCGCTGGGAAGTGGGACTTATGATGCACCTCATATTGGAATCTGCACAGGAAAAACGTTGAAGAAAATAATATGGAAATTATAAGGGACCTGGGAAGAACTTACAGCGCGGTATGAGCCTCAGGACTTGGCAAAGGTTGCTTTAGCCACGTGCTTGTTTTGATCTGAAGATGCTCGCAACTATGTTTTAGAACTCTCACTTTTTGAATAATTTTTGGTTTTGCTCTTGGCCATTTCTGCACACACTCTTTTTTGAATGAGGTTGGGAAGGCTTGTATATATAGTAATGAAATGTGTATCAATCCAAATAATGGTCATTAAGCCTTTGCATTCATGTTTAAGATTATGCCATGAACTCCATTGAAACAAATTTCCATTTTTGTGTCAAATTTGAATTCTTGCTTGGAATAGGCCCTTGCACGATATTGGAATGTGTTTTAAGGTGTATCAAAGCTAATCATCACAAAATATATCCCTCCATTAATTTCTTTGATTTTTATTTGATTTTAAAAGATTTAAAATGAATTAAATCAAATAAAATTAAATAAAAATGGAAAAATTAATTTTAAATCTTGAAATAAATTGTGGGACACGTGGGGAGCATGGCCAAGCTGAAACAAGTGGAAAAAGTGGGCCCCTTTTGTCAAAAATGAAGTTTCAAGGATAATTGACTTTGGCCATTTCACAAAAATTTCCCAACTTCTCCAATGCATATCTTGCTCAATTTTAAAGCTATGAACATGTTCTTGGACATTTTGGAAAGGTCTTGAAGTCCTCTAACCAATGCCTTTGGTCCCATGTCATTTTGATTTACCAATATCAAGTTATGATCTTTGACTTAAAGTCCCTTTTTGTTGACTTTTGAAAATGACCTATAATGTTGAAATTGATAACTTTTTGTGAGAGCATTTCTTGGACTTGGAATGTGAAGATGAGTTGTAGGAAATGTCTTCCCCTTCAAGATGAGCATTGGATGGGATTTTTCTGATGAACCATGAAAACGTTATGCCTTGGTCAAGTTACAGTTGACTTTTTCAACTGTCAAAAAATGGAAACTTTTGCATCTTGATGATTTTTGAGCCATTCTTGTGAAATCATGGTCAAGATTTGACCAAATGATGATTGTGGCTTCAAAATGAGATGTTGACCAAAACTTTTGACTTTTGACTACCAAATGACCATTTTTCCCCTACAGTTGATTGTGAAGCAATTAGGGTTTTTGACTGTGCAACTTGACCTTGTGAGCCTTGAAACTTGACATGTAGGTGCTTGACAACGTGTATGAGCATATGGGACTTGATTGAGCCCTTGAAAACCTCAACTTCCTTACAAGAACCAAAACCCTAATTTGCATGGCTTAGGAGGATGGTTTGACTGTGTAGCCCTTGAGTAGACTTTGAACCCTTTGAGGCAAAACTTTGAAGATTATGGGAGGGCAAATTTTGGGGTACAACAATCGTCAATGTCCATGTGGAAAACATACCTACTACCCACAATCATGAGAAAGGAGAATTTGCATCATCTCAAAGTGGAGGATATGGCTTGGATTTTAAAATCAACAATGCCTCACTCAACACCCAAGTGGAAAATGTCTCTCTTTACTACATATTATAAAAGTATAGTTGTTTGCATCACTACAAGGATTGACAAGAGTTCAATCTTTTGAGAAAAGTTTAAAGATAAAAGCCAAAGTGGCAAGATGGTTTGAAATGAGATTGATTGACTTTTAGTCTTCTCACAAAAATGTCAAAAAAATTATTAAGTTTATTGGAGTTTATTTATGAAAATGTTTTAAAATGTATGGACCTAAGTCCAAGTTTATTATAAAAGTAATTAAAGTTTAAAACAAGAAGAGTTTTCCAAAAAGGGGGAGAATATTTTTGAAATTAAAGAAGATGGGAGGAGAAGAAGAGGCTATCCTAAAGCATAAGGTAAAATCTAGGGATAAGAACCATCTAACCAACAAGAAGATAATACTTGACACTATGTGCCAAAATAGAATTCCCATTCTTTGGATTGAAACCAAACAACAAATGATACTAGACCTCTTGGGAAAACCAAACTTCAAGTGTATTAAGTCTTCACAAAAATTGGGCAGAGTAACGACTGTATACGGGTGAATTCCAGATTACAAACCAAGGGTGTAATCATAATAACTTGCACACAAAACAAACAAACAACCCAATGTCTTGAGGTAAACCTCAGGAGCTCCAAACAAAATAATCAGATAAGATGACAAGGTCTCCACTCATAGGCCAAGGTTTCTAATCCTAAGTCCAAAAAGTCCAATGCTCCATAATGCCAAGGATAGTACCCAAATAGTCCAAGTATCATTAAAGATTTTTATGGTTTATGTTGATTATTAGATGTTTTGAAAAAAAAATAAAAGTAAAGCCCAAGTGAGCAAAAATAAAAATGACAAGAAAATAAATGCTCAAATGAGCAAAGATAAAAAATGGCATGAAATGTAAATGCTAAAAAATAAATAATGCATAAAAATAAAAGGGGCATATAAAAGAATAAAGGATAAAGTCAATTATTAGTGATTAGTGGTTAGTTGGATGATCATCTTGAAACTTGCATTTAGAACTCATTAGAGGATTGGTAGAACCAAAGCCTCCACACAATAAGTTGCATTTGCTTTTTGTCAAGAATATAATCTAATTAGAATCACTTATGAATATCATTTAATGATCAACGATGTTTAAGTGATCCGCGTTTACCAAAGGTGTTGTAGATCCACTAGAGGATTGGTAGAACCAAAGCCTCCACACAATAAATCTCAAGGTTATTGGATCAAAGAGATCAAATTAATATACTTGGGCTTGCAAACATAAGTTTGGGCCACGAATGATCATTTATTCGAATCTGGACAAAATTTAGCATTATGTTAAGCAATCGTAAGTGGACTTATATAGAAGTCGCACCTATTTTAAGACCGGTAAATAGCAATCTATGCACCATTTGTTTTGAGACATGATATAGAGATCATGCTCCAACAACATTTAGTGCAATAAGAAGGGGATGAGATGAAGAGGGGTAGGAGAGAATATACAAACCACTTTTGGATTAAATTTAATTAAACTATTATTAAAATCATTCATCCATTATTGTGGAGTTAGACTCAACACCATGGATCTAATGATGTTAATAAAGTTCATGATCAAAAATTTAATCCAAGATCAGCCAGAAAATAGTCACAAAATAATATTACGTTTTAATATATACAAAAAGTTTAAACATAATGTTAAAAAATAGAAATAAAAGATAAAAATATCAACTATGTTCACATTAATCAAGAAATAAAAAGTAAGACCATAGAAAAATCAGAAAAGGGCTTAAATGATTTTATAATTTTTTTGGTAATTTTTTACAGTCAAAAACTATTTTTAAAATTAAAAGAAAGGGTAAAATAAACCAAAAATGATAAAAAATAACAAAGTTAGAAACAAAAATAAAATAAGGTCACCAATATTTGTCACAATATCATTGGATCATTCCATAATTTTTTCAGAATTTAAAAATGCATAAAAGTATTTTTAAACATTTAAAACAATTAAATAAAGTGTAAATTTATATAAAATACCAAAACACAAAATTAAATTGTGAAAAACTAAAAATCAGAAAGAGAATAATCAAAAATATTTGTCATAATTTTTTCAGATTTTTTGGACTAGAAATGGATTTTCTATGGTTTTTTGAAGTTTAAAACAATTAAATACAAAAATCAGAAAAGAAAATAAAAGTAAAAAATATGTGGACAATTGGATGAGAGACAAAACGCGTTAGTAATCAGATCCAAAAGATCTGGCACGCTGTGCATATCATGGACATTAGTGAATAAAGCACTAAATCAATTATTAAATCAGAATTCAAAAATAACAAGTGGCGTTCCATCATTGGTTGGAAGATGACACGTTGGTCATTTCAACCTCCAGCCAATGTGAATTACAGGTCTCTCAAACTATAAAATCAGAAACTCAGACCTATGCCATTCGCTTCGTCTCTTCAAGATGAAGACAACCACACACTCACACCAAATTTATATAAACTGTAGCTCAAGCAATTTGGAAAGAAAGTTTTAAAAAGGGATTTGAAATTTCATGGTAAAAACGTGTTTCCAGTAAAAAGCAAGTGTTGCGACTAGAACCAGGGCAATGGGAGCATCACAATGATATCAAAGTTTTGAAGAATTGGTGAAGGAATCTACCTATTGAAGTTGATATGCAGAGCTCTGAAACTAGACTTCTATGGAGCAATATATGGCACGATTCTTGAATGTAATTATATGGTTAGCTTCAGGGAAGATCAAGGAAGGTGAATTGATGAAAAAATTGGATTGAAAAAGGGTTGTATATGGATTGCGAAGTTTCTGAATTCTGAGTTATGGAACAAGTTTGGCAAGGTGATTCTGGCTATCCAAGCTTGTGAAAATGAATGAGATAGTTCATGTATTTATAGGAGAAATAAATGGGATCAAAAGGAAGAGTGAATGATGAATTTTGGAGGACTTGTAATCTTTCTTCTTCATCAAGTTTCTTCCATATGAAAACTACTTGGAACTTTTGAAGTGATTTGTTGATAACCCTTTGAAGAGAAGGATATATTTAGAATCACTCAAAAATACTAAAAGATGAGCAAGATATACTCCTTTGAAGTTCAAAACCCTAGCTCCTAGATTAAGGAACATGCTTTGAGGAACTTTGACTATTTTGAACAAACTTCTTGTACCAAAACAAATGCTTTGTAAATAGAAGTTGTTGAGGATGATAATGAGAACTCATAGCAACAACAACCACTTCTATATCTTGATAATTGAGAGAAATATGCACTTGTGATCAATGGGAACAAGGCCTTGTCCAAGCATGACAACTCCTTCAATCAACCCCTTGTACTTTTGAATGAATCTTGATAATTTGGAAATGTAGTGAACCAAAATAACCTTTCCATGCCATCCCTTCCAAAACAACTTCCATGGCGAGGTTTGAACTTCTCAAGCTTCATTGACTAGGTCATGGAAATAAACTCATGAACCCATGGATCAACTTGCTAAGCCCCATTGCCTTTACCTTCATTGTTGACAAGTAAGACAAACCAACATTGCATTTTATTAATTAAAAGGAAAGTCAAAACAAAAACATGAATGATTACACAAGAAAAACAAGTCAAGGTGCTTGGTGATTCCTCAAAGAGCAAATCTAAAGATAGGAAAGAGAACTAAAAGCGCTAATGTGATCTTCTTGTGATTGAATCAATATGGTATGGTAAGGGGATATTAGGGGCAAAAATTGGGGTACAACACTTATACAATTCACCATTATGATATGCCCACTGATCTTGAAGAGCTGCAAAGATCTTGGATTCAGCTGAAGGAAGAAAGAGATACCCATAGAGATCAATTCTACACTAGTGAGAAGAGAGTGTTGGAGCTTACAAAGCAACTTCACAAAGAGGAAAGCCTTAATGTCTACCTCGGCACGAAAAGGAAGTGCCCATGGGAAACCTGATGTTTAGATTTTAAGATTTTTTTTATTAATTTTCAATTATAAGCCTAAAAGGCAGTTGTAATTCGAATTCTACTAATAAAATGTTTGTTTCATTTTGGCTCGCAACTTTAAATTTCCCGAAGTCCTTGAAGACATCGCATAAGCATATCATACATTTCATTGCATATGAAGGTATTTAAAGACATGTTTCTTATTCTTTTCGCTGTTTATTTCAGCAAAAGAAATGGCTCTTGAACAAACAGTGAATAACCTCCAAAGCTCAAAATGCTCAGTTCCAACAAATGTTCTTGGCTCTGGCCAAGGGGCAAGAAGATTTGAAAGCTCTGATCATCAAAGAGAAGACTAAGAAGCCAAGGAAACCAACTGGTGTTTTAAATTTGGGTATAAGATTCAGAGGACCGGCTAAGCGAGCTCTAGATTTTTCAATACCGTCAAATGAGGGAGACAATCAAGAGGAGAAGCCAACAGAAGAAAACAACAATCCAGGGTCTGAGGAAGATGAAGCTAACTATTCTGAGGAGCAGTATCCTCTTTCTGGTGATGAATATAAACAGCTGGAGGATCAGATCAATGCTATGGAGATCCAGAGGGTACCTGGGCTGGATTTTAAAGAGTTAGGACTAATCTCAGGGGTGGTCATCCCGCAGAAATTCAAGGTCCCCACCTTTGCCAAGTACCAAGGTGTCTCCTTCCCTAAGCTGCACCTAAGGTCATATGTCAGGAAGATTCAACCCCACACTACTGATAGGAATCTGTGGGTCCATTTCTTCCAGGAATGTTTGGCAGGGACTCAGTTGGATTGGTTCTATCAATTGGAAAGAACCAATATTCGTAATTGGGAAGATCTGGCTGCTGCTTTCTTCAAGTAGTACCAATATAACGCTGACCTCTCCCCAACTGATACGCAATTGTAAAGTGTGTCTATGGGTTCCGGCGAAGGTTTTAAAGATTATGCCCAAAAGTGGAGAGACATTGCGGGAAGAGTCCAGCCTCCGTTGTCTGATAAAGAGTTGGTGGACATGTTCTTGGGCACGTTGCCTGGTCCGTTCTTTAACCATCTGATTGTAAGCTCTTCAGTTAGGTTTACCAAACAGATATTGACTGGTGAACGGGTAGAAGTTTACATCAAGAGTGGTAAAATCCAGAGATATACATCCTCCAGTACAACAAAGAAACCTCTCACTGGAAAGAAGGAGGTCAGTGCTGCTTATGGCCAAAGAAATCATAATAAAATTGAACATCGTATGATGGTAGGGGCTGTTATGATTTCTAATCCTGCATCAAACTAGCAACGAAACAATCAGCGCAGACCAGATGCGCCCAGAAGACAGTTCACCCGTATCAACATGACCTTATCCCAGGTTTTGCCACATCTACTGAAGTCCAATTTGGTAACTCTAAAGGAAGCCCCTAAGAATCCCAATAATGCATCTCCCCACTACAACCCAAATGCTCGATGTGCCTATCATTCCGAAACTCCGGGGCATGATACAAACGACTGTTGGACTTTAAAGAATAAGGTACAGGATCTCATTGAGGCGAAGGAGATTGAGTTTGACCTTCCAGAGACACCTAATGTAATAACTGCACCAATGTCCAAACATGTCTAAGGTGCCAATTCTGTTGATGACGATCAGTTTGTTTCTTCTGTAGATAAGTTAGCTGCTCCTCTTCTATATGTTAAAAAGAATCTATTGCGAGCCGGTTTATTTCCGGGATGTGGCAAAGGTTATCACGTATGTATGTATCTACCAGATGGTTGCTTGTTATTTAAAATGGGTGTCCAACGCCTGATAATTAACAAAGAAATTATATTTGAAAAAGTTCCCCTTACAAGAAGTTTTTGTGAAGATATCTTGATAATTACCATTTCCAACAATCCTCCCAAGGTCTCCACCAAAAGACCCGTCAGGATTACATCCATTCCCAACTTTTCTCCCTTGATCATCACCCTTCTGGGGCCAATACCATATTCCTCTGATAAAGCTGTTCCCTGGAATTATGGGACTGACATCTATTACCATGGCATCAAGCAAGACCTATTGGCTGTCAAAGATAAAGTTGCTGAAGATACTGATCCTGACATCGACAACATCGTCGGGACTAATAAAATTACGAGAAGCAGAAGAGTTTTCTCTCTCGAGATCTCTCTAAAGATTGTTGCTACTCCTGTGATCATTCCTGCTGCTACTCCTATCAGTACTCCCATTGCTACTCCTACTGTTATCCCTGCTGTTATCCATGCTACTGAGTTGGTCGAGACTCGGGGAAAAGAGATATTGGTTGAGCCTGTCCAGACGAAGGCACACCAAGAAGTCATTCCTAAGGCTTCCAAAAAATAAATGGAAGAGATATTGAAGATAATCAAGAAAAGTGATTATAACATCGTGGAGACGGTGGGGAAAACCCCTTCAAAAATCTCAATGTTGGCCTTACTTTTATGCTCTGAAGCCCACGCTAAGGCTTTAGTAAAATTACTGAACTCTGCCCATGTGCCTCAAGAGACCTCCGTTGATCAATTCGAGAATTGCGTGGCCAACCTAACTGCTGAAAATGGACTGGGTTTTTCTGACGCTGATTTAACTCCCAAGGGAAGGAAACAAAATGATGCCCTGCATGTATCCATTGAGTGCAGGGGAACTACATTAGTCCATGTTCTGGTGGATACATGTTTTTCGCTTAATGTCTGGCCCAAGAAAGCTCTGGACAGGTTAGATTACGACGGACTCGCATTGAAGCCCAATAACATTGTGGTGAGGGCCTTCGATGGTTCTAAAAGAATGGTGCACGGGGAGGTGGACATCCCTATAAAAGTTGGTACTCAGAATTTTGACTCATCCTTCTATGTGAAGGACATCCACCCGTCTTATTCCCATTTATTGGGTCGACCATGGATCTATAGGGCTGGTGCTGTTACTTCTACTCTGCATCAGATGTTGAAGTACCCAGCCAACGAAAATATCATTACAGTCTATGGGGAGGAGGAATACATGGTTAGAAACCTGAACTCTTTCAGGTATGTTGAAATGGACAGTGAGTTCATTGAAACCCCCCGTCAGAACTTTAAGGAGGTTCCACAAACAGTTGCTGCGACCAAGACTATTGCCAGTGTTCCAAAGACTACCAGACCTCCGCTAAAGATGGCTTCTCTAAGGGACGCCAAAGCAGTAGTTGAAGAAGGTGGGTGTACCATTTGGGGCCAAATTACAGACATTCCATACAAATGTGGAGTTTGGTTTAGGTTTTACTTCAGGAGCCCAGAGAACTGTTCGTCATGCTCACGCCGGGGGACTACCATTATGGATAAGCAAACATGGAGTCAATGCTCTGGAAGACAGTGATAGCGACTGCGACTTGGACAAGTGGATCTTCCCAATTTCCAGCGGTGGACTTAACAATTGGGAGGCTAAAGATTTTGTGCCTATTACTTTTATTCAAGAGTAATTGTTTTTTTGTTTTTGTTGGGATATGTAATACTTGAACAATTAAAACTTTAAAGCCTTGTGTCTTACCCGAGAAACAATGATTTATTTGTGAGGGTTATTGATTCATATTCATATGCCATTAATAAATCATTATACGTTTTGGATACAATTTTTACGCTCTCTGTTTTTATTTTTCTACTTTTTACTTTATCAAAAAATATACAGCCATGCTCTTACACACACCCACATATCAAAACTGCAGATCCACATCCACTCTGGATCCCATTGATAACAGTTCTGCTATTTCTAGTTATGACTTTGAAAATCCGATCTACCAAGCCGAGGACGAAGGTGAGGAAGATTATGAAGTACCAGGAGAACTTGCCAGACTGTTACAACAGGAAGAAAGGGAAATACAGTCTCATGAAGAGCCAGTTGAGACAATTAACTTGGGTACTAAAGAGGATAAGAAGGAAGTCAAGATAGGGTCCGATCTGGAGCATAGTGTCAAAGAGAAGTTAATCTAGATGCTACATGACTATGTTGAGGTCTTTTCCTGGTCGTACGAATACATGCCAGGACTTGACACTGATATTATGGTCCATCGTCTGCCGACAAAAGAAGACCGCCCTTTAGTGAAACAGAAGGTTCGTCGTATGCGGCCAGAGATGTCAGAAAAGATCAAGGCTGAAGTCATGAAACAATTCAAAGCCAGTTCTTAGCTGTAACCTCTTATCCATAATGGGTTGCTAACGTTGTTCCGATACCTAAGAAGGACGATAAGATACACATGTGTGTGGATTACAAATACCTGAATAGGGCAAGCCCCAAGGATGACTTTCCGCTTCCCCACATTGATGTTCTGGTTGACAACACCGTACAACATAAGGTATTATCCTTTATGGATGGTTTCTCTGGGTACAATCAGATCAAAATGGCACCTGAGGACATGGAGAAAATGACCTTTGTCACACAGTGGGGCACTTTATGTTACAAAGTTATGCCATTTGGGCTAAAGAACGCAGGAGCAACCTATCAGCATGCTATGGTAGCTTTGTTTCATGATATGATCCATCACGAGATAGGGGTCTACGTTGATGATATGATAGCTAGGTCTCAGACTGAAGAGGAGAACCTTTATCATCTACAGAAGTTGTTTGAAAGGTTGAAAAAGTACAAACTCAGGTTGAACCCGAATAAGTGCAACTTTGGAGTAAGATTCGGTAAGCTCTTAGGTTTCTTTGTCGGCGACAAAGACATTGAAGTAGACCCTGCAAAGGTTAAAGCTATACAAGAAATGCCAACTCCTTGCACTAAAAAGGAAGTTAGAGGATTCTAGGGATGCCTAAACTTCATAGCCAGATTCATTTCCCACCTAACCGCTACTTGTGAGCTAATTTTTAAATTACTGAAGAAAGATCAAGAAGTAAAGTGGAATGACGATTTCCAGTATTCCTTTGATAAAATCAAGGAATATCTTCAAGAGCCTCCAATTTTAATGACGCCAGTTGAAGGAAGACCTTTGATCATGTACTTAACGGTATTAGAAAACTCAATGGGGTCTGTGCTGGGGCAGCATGACGAGTCTGGTCGAAAAGAGAATGCAATATACTACCTTAGTAAAAAGTTTACCGACTGTGAAACAAGATACTCACTGCTCGAGAAAACTTATTGTGCTTTGGCGTGGGCTTCTCACCGACTAAGACATTATATGTTGACTCACACTACCTTGTTGATATCTAAAATGGATCCTATCAAGTACATCTTTGAGAAGCCCGCTCTCTCTGGAAGAATAGCAAGATGGCAAATGATCCTGACCGAATACGACATTCAGTATACAACCCAGAAAGCAATTAAGGTAAGTGTATTAGCTGATCATTTAGCTCATCAGGCTGTGGATGACTACCAATCCATGAATTTTGAGTTTCCAGATGAGAATATCATGTTAGTAATTGATTGTGAAGAACCTGAACCAAATGAAGGACCCTAAAAAGGGTACCGATGGACTATGGTTTTTGACGGAGCTTCCAACGCTCTTGGAAATGGCATTGGCGCTATGATCATATCTCCTGAAGGCTGTCATACTCCTTTCCATGCCATATTATGTTTCAATTGTACCAACAATGTGGCTGAGTATGAAGCATGTATTATGGGTCTCAAAGTTGCTATCGACTTGAGGATCAAATTCTTGAGTGTATTTGGAGACTCGGCCTTAGTAATCAGTCAAATCAAAGGAGAATGGGACACAAAGCATCCTAATATCATCCCTTACAAAGAGCATGTGTTGACACTGATTCCATACTTTGAAGAAATTGCCTTTGAGCATTTTTCACGAGAGGAAGATTAACTAGCAGATGCGCTAGCTACGATGTCATCCATGTTCAAGGTCAGGTGGGATAACGAAGATCCTCAGATCACTATTGAGAGAATAGATGAACCCGCATACTGTCATGAGATTGATACTGAAGAAGTAGTGGACAAGCCTTGGTTCCATGAAGTCAAAAGATATCTCGAAGCCCAAGAGTATCCTAAAGGAGCTTCAGTCAATGATAAGAAGTTTCTAAGAAGGTTCTCTGCCATGTTCTTCCTCACTAACGGGATCCTCTATTGGCGCAACCATGATTCTACTTTGCTTCAGTGTGTAGACAAGAGTGAAGCAGAGAAGATTATGGTTGATTTACATGAAGGTGCCTTTGGTACCCATTCTAGTGGGAACACAATGTCTAAGTAGATCATACGGGAAGGATATTACTGGTCCACTATGGAAGCAAACTGTTATCAGTATTCGCGAACTTGTCACAAATGCCAGATCTATGCTGATAAGGTACATGTGCCCCCGGTCCCCTTGAACGTTTTTGACTTCTCCATGGTCATTCGTAATGTGGGGTATTGACATGATTGGAGATATTAGAGCTATAACTTCTAACAGGCATGGCTTCAACCTCGTCGCCATTAATTACTTCACAAAATGGGTCGAGGCGGCTTCATTTGCTTCTGTTACCAAGAACGTTGTGGCCCGATTCATCAGACATAACCTTATCTGTCGATATGGTATTCTAGAGAGAATCATTATGGATAATGGTACCAATCTCAATAATACTATGATCATCGAGCTCTGCACGCAATTCAAGATCCAGCATCATAACTCTTCTCCTTACCGACCGAAGATGAATGACACTGTAGAATCTTATAATAAAAACATCAAAAAGATCATACAGAAGATGACAGTGACATACAAATATTGAAACAAGATGTTTCCATTTTCTCTTCATGGTTACCGTACCACAATACGCACATCAACAGGGGAAACTCCTTTCTCTTTGTTATACCGTATGGAAGTTGTCCTACCCATTGAAGTCCAGATCCCTTCCTTGAGAATCATGAAGGATGCAAGGATGAGTGAAGGTGAATGGGTTCAGACTCGACTTGACCAATTAAACCTGATTGATGAGAAGAGGCCTGCGATTGTCTATCATGGTCAGATGTACCTAAAGCGTATGATCAAAGCTTTTAACAAGAAAGTCAGACGACAGGTATATCAAGCTGGTGACCTAGTAATCAAGCCCATCATACTGCCGCAAGGTGATCCCAGGGGAAAACAGACTCCTACATATGATGGACCATTTGTGATCAAGAACATATTTTCTGGTGGAGTCATGATCTTAACCTCCATGGACGATGGTGACCTTCCTCACCCTGTAAACACGAACATAGTTAAAAGATACTACGCATGAAAAAAGACTCGCTAGGTCGACTGGCCTAGGAAAAAATAAGGGCATCCCGCGAACCAAAAGGGTTCCGACAAAAATTAGGGATATACAAAAAAATCTGTACACCCAGCAAGTCGAAAACCTGAGAAGGCGGCTTGGGCAAAAAAGGGTATCCCGGTGGACTGAAAACCCGAAAGGGCGGTCCATACAAAAGTTAGGGAGCTAAAGCGTATAACTATGTCCCGTTAGATCACTTTGCAGCCAATCTTCAGTATCAACTATCAAGCTCAAGGGGTACTAATCAATCCAATCAGCTTCGGACAAGAAGCACAAAGATGAGACGCTCAAAATACATAAAGGCAATAGCAGAATGGGAACCCAATGGGATTATGTCACATAGTTGTTTTCTTTGTATGCTATTTTGTAAAGTTTTATTCTTATGACGACATTCTCTTACTAGGATGTTCGTCTCCCTTGTACAAAAATGCTTATTCAAGTTAATACAAAGCTATTCCTTTGAAAGTGCCAAACTATTTGTTTTTATTTTTCTGTTTTGTTTGCGAAAACGTCCAGTGATTATTTTTGAACATATGCATTTGAATGAGATTACTGTTTACAAATATACGCATAAAAAACAAAAAGACATTTACTAATGACTTTAAGAAATGGGACAATATCTAAGGGCCATCCAAAAAATCCCCGCAGATGTTTTCTCCAGTAGATACTTTCTCCAGCAGGTACAGAGGTAGGGGCATCCTGCTACAAGGTCACTGCCATATTCTCAGCATGCATCCTAATGGTGTCAGGTGTTATCATATCCCCCGTGGAACAAAAATCTCCAAATTACTGCTCCAACAAGAGATTCCCTAGTGAAGTCGCCAAGCTTCTCAGGATTCCCCAGCAAGATTTCAGAAGATCCCCGAACAGTGCACATAGTTCCCCTTCCCCAACAGGGTTTATTTCTCTAATAACAAAAGCCCGTCTCCCAGCATTTCAACTTCAAATAAAATCGGAAGACATACATTCTTCATCCCCAGCTGCAATCAGGGATTTATTTTCCCTAATTCTGCAACACTGCAATAGAACAACCGACACAATCAGGGATAATTAAAAAACCTAACCCTAATTTGTTATGTTTTTTAAAAAAAGTTTAAGGTTTTGATAATGATTAATTAGAAAATAATTAGTAAAATAGAAAGTAAATTAGGGTTAGAAAAAATAAAACAAAATAATGCATGGGGTGGGAGTTGAACCCACGCCCTCAGCCTTATTGCTACACTTCCTTTCCACTATGCCATGCTATTTTTTGGGTTATGGAATGGGAATCAACCAATACATTATGAACCTGCATTGAAGTCATGAAAAAACAAAATATATTGACAAAAGATGGGATCAAATCCATGCTCTCACATAATACCAACATATCACTCACCACTGCACCATCTGTGTTTTTGTGTTATAAAATACAAACAAATCAATATATAATAAAAACGCTAGATCAGGAAGTGTCGGAGACCTAACTCCGATCGTCTTCTCTGGTGGATCAAAAACCCTATCCGGAAAAAACACATGAGTTAGATCATAACAAGGGCCATATCCCCCTAATTTGACCCTTGTAAATCCAATGGTGGCATTGGTTTGACCTAAAAATGCTTCTAGAGTGAGTTTTGAAGAAAATGTTTCAAACTGCCCTAACAATAACATTTCGTTATTCCTGCACTAAACCTCAAAGTTAATGGTTCAGAAACATTCTAAACATGATTTTGAACATATGTGAATGCATAAAAACAATTTGTATCGTGCTAATCAAGAGTTTGAAATCAAAGAAAATTACCAAACTGATGCAATCGAGGGAGAGTGTTCTGGTGTGCTTCAGGCTTTAGAGATGATTGGAATAAGCTCCTGGGATCTTCATGAGGCTAGTGTGATGCTTGGAATAAATTGAAAACGGCTGGAGATGAGGGTTTGAGTTTCCCTAGTTTTGAGAAATTTTAGAATTGTTAGGGTTCTTGTTCAAACAGCCTTGCATGTTCTTTGATGTCTGAATATGTTGGGTATTTATAGAGAAAATTAGGTCAACAAAAGTGAGATAAATATTTTGTATTTCATGATAAAATATTTGATTGAAATTTTACATGAAAAGTTTCTTTTTTAGGCCAATCATATGCCAATCATCTCACACAGTTTTTCTAGCTGGTCATGATCTTTTTTTGGCTTCAAATTTGATCAAAACAAAAGTCCACACGCCTTGTATCATTTATTTGGTATTTTATTTAATTTACTTTGATTTTAATTGAATAAAATCAAAATAAAAAGAAATAAAAATCACAAAGATACATGAATGGATTTAGGAGTCCCTTATGAGGTCATGATCATGTTTGAACCTAAAAACTTAGCCCCATTAGCCCAAAAGTTCAAGTTTGCTCAATTTGAACTTCATGCATTTTCTCAAAATTGTTCAATTTGAACCAGTCATAACTCCCTCCATTTTTGTCATATGAAGGTGATCTTCAAATTTTTGGAAACCTCAAGATGTCTCCTACATTTTTTATGTTGGTCATTTTTTCATTTGAAGTCTTTGTCTTGATGTAAATTGTTTTGACAAAAAATGTCTTTTTGTTGACTTTTAAAATGAACTGTAATATTTTGGCTCATATCTCTCTAACGAAGCATTTTTAGCCTTGAGCTTAGAGAGACAAAGTTGTAGAGAATTGAGTTTCCTTTAAGATTATCTTTAGTTGAGGAATTTCTTATGAAGTATGTGAAAGTTATGCTTGGACAAAGTTTAGTTGACTTCTCCTAAAGAAAAACCCTAATTTAGTAACTTTTGACTTTTGATGAATCTTGAGTTTTCTTGATGAATCATGATCAACCCTTGATAAATGACGTGACTTCAAAATGTTGATGTTGGCCAAAAATCTTAAAGTTTGGTTGTGGATTGGTTAAAGTTGACTTTTATCCAATACAGTTGATTTTCAATCATCTGGCTAATTAACTGAGCAAAGTTGTGATGTAAGGCTTGAAACTTGGCATGAGGATTATTTGGAGTATATAAGAAACCATGAAATCCACTTGAGGCATTAGCAACTCAATTTCCTTTGAGAGAAGCAAAACCCTAGTTGTTGGTCAATTGTTTAGGAGGATAGTTTGTCTGGTCAACCCTTGAGTAGTCTTGAGTGTTTGAGACCTTCATGAAAATGAGGAGGTGTCTTGAATCAACTTGTCTCAAA
Source organism: Vicia faba (assembly GCA_948472305.1). NCBI lineage: Eukaryota > Viridiplantae > Streptophyta > Magnoliopsida > Fabales > Fabaceae > Vicia > Vicia faba. The sequence goes on from OX451738.1 coordinate 1,508,778,520, forward strand.
GATGGGAGGGATAATTTTGAGGTACAAAATCTGCCCCTATTCAATCTTCTTAAACCTGAAGAGTTATGTCCGTCATTCATGATCTGAAGATGGAAGAGGATTGAACACTTACGTGCCCAGAAATTTGCACTCACATGTGCCCGAAGTAACACTGTTGGTTAATTATACTACTTGAATGGGATTAAAGGTACCGTTCATAGAAGTGATAGAGTGTCGTCAGAGATGGGCTTATAGATTCCATCCAAAGTAAATGTTGATAGGAGTATCAGAATGAGTCTACACTCGTCTGTATCTGAAAAAGTATGCTAGAATCAGTGTGTGTCTGACTGTACCTAGTAGACGTGCTAGGGAGTGTCAGAATGAATCTTATGTCTCAATTGTATCTAAATGATGTTCTAGAATGAGTTTATGTATTGATTGTATCTATAAGAGGATCAGAATGAGTCTTCTCCCAAGTGTATCTGAACAAGGTATTGGAATGAGTCTACGCTTGACTATATCCAGAAGAGTATCAGAATGAATCTACGCACGATTGTATCTGGAAAAAAAGTATTAGAATGAGTCTACGTCTGACTGTCTAAAAGTGGATCAGAATGAGTCTCCGCCGGACTGTATCTGAAAGAGTATCAGCATGAATCTACGCTTGATTGTATCTGAAAAATGTATTAGAATGAGTCTACGCATGTCTGTATCTAGAAGTATCAGAATGAATCATCGACTGCTTGTATCTGAAGGATGATGTTTATCAGAATGAATCAATGTCTGATTGTATCTGAAGGTGTGTTTATCAGAATGAATCACTTTCTGATTGTATCTGAAAAGTGACAATATTTATCTATTCGGGAACTAACCTGAAAAGGAAAAGTTAGTTTTATGAAATATCATGATGCATGTAATGCATTGCATAATGATACTCTCAAAATAAATGAGAATATTATGTGCGTTTCATATGAATATATTATGATATTTTGTAAATTATTTATGGATGCAATATGTTGTTGGAGCATATCAGTAGCTTCTTGTAACAATGTCTAGTTGGAGAAAATAAATCCCTGACTGTTATTGGGAATTAAGAAAGTAATTCTTCAATTTTGTTTAGAACAACTTTACTGGGGATTTTTGCTTTCTGTTTGAGGACACTCTGCTGGGGATCTTCGACTTCTACTTGGGGATAGAAGCATTCAAGGAGAATTGGTCGTTCTTCGTGCTTTTTATTAAAGGATTTGATTCTTATGTACCATGACTGGGGATAAAAGAGCTAGATATTCCTCTGATATGCTATCTGACCAGGTTTCAGATATTGATATCAGCTCTTATGGGAGGACAACGTTGAATGACATCTGGCTGGATAAGAGAATTCTACCGGGGAATTTATAGTATTGGAGAAATAAAATCCGTTGGGAATTAAATCATGTAGACTGTGTTGAGGAAATAATCTCTGATGGGGATTATAAATTCATAGACTGCGCTAAGGAAGCTTCCACAATATGCTGGGGAAATGATCAAACTTCTTTATCCTCTAGGCGACCTATTGGGGGAAGATATCATGTCAAGCTATCCATCAGAGATATGGAGGTGAACTGCTGGAAGATGCCACTATTTCTGTCTGAAGGCATATTAGACTTGTTAGGGAACATATCTCTATTGGGGATGAGCTTTTGAAGATAGCTGTGTAGAGATAGTCCCATGGAGATTGCTCTGTGGGGATTTATGGATAACTTGAACATTATCCAACTCCTAGAGTCTTTAGTAAATGCTAATCTTGTTTTTATTCATATGTTTTCTAAATATTAATGTTGTACCCCAAAATTTTCCCTCCCATTTTACTCAAGACATGTTCATTGAGGTCTTCAATTACTCAAGGATGACCAAGAATTGACCATACAAATTCTCCTCCTAAGCAATGAACCTTTAACTAGGGTTTCCCTTTTCACCAAGATGTATGAACTTCAAAAGTCTCAAATGTTTTCCATGGTCCTAATATGTCTTCAATATTGTCCATCCCAAGTTTCATGCCTTCCACTACAAGTTTTTTCAGTCAATTGCTCAAATGTTTGAAAATCAACTATACTAGGTCAAAAGTAAACTGTGACCTACATACAGTCAAACTTCAAGATTTTTGGTCAACATCAACATTTTGAAGTGATATCCATAATTTGATCAAGGGTTGATCATGATTCCTCAAGAAATGCTCGTAATCTATCCAAAGTCAAGAATTGCAAAATTAGGGTTTCTATAGGAAAAGTCAACTGAACTTTGACCAGGCATAACTTTCACATAAATCACATATTTTTCCCTAACAAAAGCTCATTTTAAATATAATCCAATTCCCTATAACTTCTCTTTTTCCCTCAAGTCCAATAAATGTACCATTTGAAAGATACAAGCTCATATATTACAGGTCATTTTCAGAAAGTCAACAAAAGGCACTTTTTGTCAAGACCACTTACATCAAGATAAATTCTTCAAATGAAAAATGGATCAAAATAGGGATTTAAGTAGAGATCTTGGGATTTCCAAAAAGTCAAAGATCATCATCATGAGATAAAAATTGAGCAAGTTATGAGTTACACAAGTTAGGGAATTTTGAAGAAATTCATGAAATGCAAATTGAGCAAAATTGGAATTTTGAACCATGTCTAGTTTGTGATATTCAAACACACTCATAACACATTAGAGGACCTATAAAAGGAATTCAAACATTTAGTTGATTTTCATTATTTATTTTTTGAATTTTTATTCATTTAAAAAAATAAATAAAATCAAAAAAAAAAGGAGATAATGAGTAAGGTTTGGGCTTGATGAATCCATCCATTTTGCTAGCCCATTACATCATGTCAAGGCCTGTGAAAAACGTGACCAGGTTCATTGCAAGCTTAAAATGGCAAGGATATAACAAAAATGGAAATATTTCAAATTTTGATTTGTTTTGATGAAGAGTCTTCATGACTTGATTCAATATCGTGTTTATCATCCTTATACTCCCTCTATAAATACTGCAAGCTCAACATGCATCAAGGGACGGGCAAGTTATCTCAAAAGAATACCAAAAATCTCTTAAAATTTCTCAAGCTAGGGCAGTCCAAAAACTTGGTCTCCGTTCACTCTCAACAAGTTCCTGAAATCCATTCGTCTTCCTAACGTTCTCAGGGACAGATCCAGGCCAATATCACTCTTAGTCGTGCCCAGAAGAAGCCAAGCCACATTCTCCGATCGGTAAAAATTCTCGCATCTAAATTTTTAAATCCATACATTGTTTACTAATGTTTTGTGGCTAGATGTGATCAGGGGGATGGTTTGGACTGAGGCTTTACATGCAAGCTCAGACGTGCACATGGTTATTTTCCATATTTAACCGTGTGATTTGCATTTGTATCGTAACTCTCTTTCCATTAGTTTCTAGCCAGTTTTGACCATGGATTTGGACTCAGGATGAAATTTCATGCAAGATAACGCCTTTTATTTTTCAATTTGACACATTTTTATAGGTTCAGTGTTGAAGACCGCCAGAGAAGACAATGGTTTCCACCATCTCCGATTGGTCTAACTTTTGCAGACGGCGGTCAAGGATTTGCTGGCCAAACGACCTTCTCTGATTTGTTCATTTGAATATTATAGGGACCCACTAGGCGCGTGTGTATGCTGATTTGGAATCAGTTTGCCATTTCATATTACATTGTTTTGTTTTGATTAATATAACGAATGAGTAATATAGCCCAATGGCAGCATGCACATCCTAAGAGCATGCCCCCTCCAAGTCCTGGGTTCGACCCAGGATGCAAACAAATTTTATTTTTTCTAACATTTGTTTCAGATCCAGTGCGTATAAGGTTTAACAAGTGCGTAATATGGCTTAAATCAGCACCATCAGATTATCAGATCACAAATCAAGTGCTCCAAAAGAATGGTGACTATGATGCACTCCAAAGCATGCTTCCCCATTGGACCAAACGTTAGCTCTTGGGCTCAAGTTTTGATTGGGCTTAACAAAGTCTGATTTATACCCCCTAACGTTTTTTTGCAGCACATCCCGTAACCATTTTTTTTGTTTATTATTTACTTTTGCTTTAATTTATTTATTTCGTTTTCTTTTTAAATTATTGTTTTATTATAAAATCATAAAATCAGATAAAAAATCATAAAAATAATAGACTTAGGATTTTTCTAATTAATTTTAAATTTTTGTAATTTAATGAATTATTTTGACTTTATTTTATCAATTTAAAACCAATTAAATTAGATTTATTTAATTCAAATATTTTCTTAATAAAAATACAAAAAAATATTAGAATTAGGCTTAAATTCATTTAATAAGTATATTTTTCAATTAAATTTAGATTTAAGGTAGTTTAATTATTTTCTTAACAAAATAACAACAAAAAAATTCTTTTACTTAGAACTTTTTAGGGTTTTAGGCGTTCCTTTCGACTCGCGCGCATTATTTATTTTCTACGTTTTTATTTTTTTCCAAATTATTGTAACTGCTCACAGTCTGTAATAGCTTAATTTAGGCTTTTTCTTTATTGCTTTATCCCCCAAAGTTTGGACATGTAAATACCCCTTCCCCGAAGCTTGTAATAACGTAGATTTAAATCCCCGCACTTTAAATTCCTGCATATATTAACTGCTTATACGTACACCCACTTTGGTTGCCTTTCGGAAAATAAAACAGTCATGTCCCTCGAAAGTAGGGACGCTTTATCAAAGACCCTCGAATCAAAAGATCATAGTCCCTCGATGACCCTTCTGTGTTGCCTTACGGTAAATGATCTAGTTGCTAAAGTGTCTCGATATGTTGCCTTTATGATTGTACGATGACCCACGGATGTCCCTCATACATCCAAACGACCAGGGATACCTACTCACTAATAGTAGGATAGCCTTTTCTAAAGGAAAGGAGGAAAAAAACGACCCTTTAGAGTAAAGTAGATAGTTGTTAGATGCTTGCTCAAACAAACTTTTTACACCTACACAAAAACATTTCAAAACATTTTCAAAAGAACGCTTTATCAACACTCTTGAGGACTGATACAAGATTTATCATAAAGCGAATCTCCGCACTAAGGCATTTTCAAAAAAATACTTTTCAAAACACACAAAAGCGAAAGTTATTTTTCAAATGAACTAAGCATCTAAGAGCCCGTAGAAAACTACGAATGGAAAGGGTGCTAACACATTCCCTTTCCATAATCTACCCCCCTTACTCAGAAAATTCTCGAAAAGGTCTTTTTATGTTCTTTTCACCCTTTTCTTTGTTGGATAAAAGAAAAGTCGATGGCGACTCTTGCTTACCGCAACATTTGCGAATACAAATGCAAAACCAGTATAATAGTCGGTTCTGCCACCGTGTTACAAGTAATCCTATTCAAATGCATATATTCATTCAATGTAATCATTGGACGTTTTTGCAAACAAAACAGAGAAAGTAAAAACAATTTTGATTTTTTTTGAAATTCATTTAATTGCATTGATTCTGAAAATTTGCCTATAAGCAGGCAATTTTATACAAGAAGACAAAAATTCTATTGAAAGGAAATCATCGTAAAAATTGAAAAATGGGTACAAAGTGATAATCAAAGAAAAACAGTTATGTGGAAACGATCCCATCGAGTTTCAACTCTGCTATTGACCATATGTCTTTAAGTATCTCATCACTTGCTGTCAGAAGAATATTATTGAATTGATTTGTACCGTTTGAACTTGACACTAGTAATGAAGCTAGTTGTAAGTAGATGGGTGATCAAACGGGACATAGTCGTACGCTTTAATACCTAACTTTTGGATTGACCGTCCTTTCGGGTTTTCAGTCCATCGGTATATCCTTTTTTTGCCCAAGCTGCCCTTCCAGGTTTTCGACTTTCCGGATGTACAATTATATATATATATATATATATATATATATATATATATATATATATATATATATATATATATATATATATATATATATATATATATATATATATATATATATATATATATATATATATATATATATATATATATATATATATATATATATATATATATATATATTCCTAATTTTTGCCCGAACCACTTTGGTTCGCCGGGATGCCCTTATTTTTTCCTAGGCCTGTTAACCTAGCGGGTCTCTTTTATGCGTAGTATTTTTTGACTATGTACACATTCACAGGATGTGGAAAATATTTACTGTCCATGGTGGTAAGTATCATAGCACCGCCAGAAAATATATTTTTGATCACAAATGACCCTTCGTATGTAGGAGTCAATTTTCCCCTGAGATCACCTTGTGGTAGAATAATGTGCTTTATTACCAAATCACAAGCCTGGTTCACCTGATGTCTGACTTTCTTGTTAAAAGCCTTGATCATGCGTTTCTGATACATCTGACCATGACAAGTAGCCGTAAGCCTTTTCTCATCAATCAAATTTATTTGGTCAAGTCGAGTCTGAATCCATTCGTCTCCGTCTAAACCCGCGTCTTTCATAATCCTTAGGGAAGGAATCTGGACTTCAAAAGGTAAGACAACCTCGATACCATAGACTAGAAAGAACGGGGTTACCCTAGTTGATGTACATACTGAAGTGTGATAACCATGAAGAGCAAATGGTAACATCTCATGCAACTATTTGTATGTCACCGTCATCTTCTGCAAGATCTTCTTGATTCTTATTGGCAGCTTCCACTGCGCCATTCATCTTTGGTCGGTATAGAGAAGAATTGTGATGCTTAATCTTGAACTGCATACAGAGTTTCATAATCATAGCATTGTTAAGATTGGTACCATTGTCTGTGATGATCCTTTCAGGTATGCCATATAGACAGATAAGGTTATACTTAATGAACCAAACCACACCTTTCTTGGTAACGGAAGCAAACGAGGCTGCTCCTACCCACTTCGTGAAGTAATCAGTAGCGACAAGGACGAAACAATGTCCATTGGAAGCAGTAGGCTTAATATCTCCAATCATATCAATGTCCCATATTGCAAATTGCCAAGGAGCAGTCAAGACATTCAAAGGAACCAGAGGCACACGTACTTTGTCAGCATAAATCTGGCATTTATGACAAGTTCTGAGATGATGATGGCAATCAGTTTCTGTGGTAGACCGATAATAAACGGATCTCAGAATATTCTTAGCCATTGTATGTCCACTGGAGTGAGTACCAAAGACACCTTCGTGCATATCTTCCATAATTTTCTCAGCTTCCTTCTTGTCTACACAACGAAGCAAAGTCGAATCGTGGTTACGCTTGTACATTATTTCGTTACTCAGACAGAACTTAGCATAGAACCTCCTTAGAAATTTATTATCATTGATAGATGCCCCTTCAGGATACTCTTGAGCTTTGAGGTATTTTTTTTACTTCGTGGTACCAAGGCTTTTCCTCTACTTCATCATTATCAACTTCATAGCAATGCGCCGGTTCGTCTAGCCTTTTAATAGTAATTCGAGGAGCTTCATTATCCCATCCGACTTTAAACATAGACGGCATGGTAGCTACTGCGTCTTCCAATTAATTCTCTTCTCGTGGAATGTGTTCAAAAGTGATTTCTTTGAAGTATGGAATTAATGTCAACACATGCTCTCGATAAGGAATGGGATTTGGACGATTCGTGCCCCATTCTCCCTTAATCTGACTGATGACTAAGGCTGAGTCCCTGTATACATTCGAGAATTTAATTCTCATATCAATGGCAACTTTGATACCCATGATGTATGCTTCGTACTCGGCCATATTGTTGGTACAGTCAAAACATAATCTGGCGGTGATGGGCGTATGGAAAACCTTGGGAGAGATAATCAAAACACCAATTCCATTACTGTTGTACCCCAAAATTTTCCCTCCCATATCCTTCAAAATTTGCCAAGTCAAAGCTTCAAAATCTCCCCAAGGGTTGCACAGTTCAAGGGCCTCCTAACAGTCAAAAATTAGGGTTTTGGTTCTGACAAAGAAAATGAAGTTTCCAAGGGTCCAATCAAGTCCCACATGCTTATAAACATGGTCAAGTATCCTCATACCAAGTTTCAAGACTTACAACACAAAATTGCACAGTCAAAAACCCTAATTGCTCTACAGTCAACTGCAGGGGCAAAATGGTCATTTGACAGTCAAAAGTTCAAATTTTTGGTCAACATCTTATTTTGAAGCCACAAACATCATTTGATCAATGCTTGATCATGATTCTCAAAGTTTGGCTCAAGAAGTCTCAAGATGCAAAAGTTTCCATATTTGGACAGTTGAAAAAGTCAACTATAACTTGACCAAGGCATAACTTCCACATGGTTTATCAGAAAAATTCCATCCAAAGCTCATTTTGAAGATAAAGACATTTCCTACAACTCCTCTTCACACTTAAAGTCCAATAAATGCTCTCACAAAAAGTTATCAATTTCAACATTATAGGTCATTTTCAAAAGTCAACAAAAAGGGACTTTAAGTCAAAGGCCATAACTTGAGATTGGTAAATCAAAATGACATGGGACCAAAGGCATTGGTTATAGGACTTCAAGACCTTTTCAAAAGGTCCAAGAGAATGAGCAAAGCTTAAAAATTGAGCAAGATATACCTTGTGGAAGTTGGGAAGTTTTTGGATATTTTGAAAAGTCAACATTGCTTCAAAGGTCTTAAAATTGCTAATGGGCCACATTTTCTTCCAAGATTGATCACCCAAAGCATGTGCACGACCATTTGGCCCAAAGGGAAGTTTTTTATCATTTTTATTTATTTATTTGGATTTTTAATTGCTAATAATTCATTTAATTAATTAAAATACATGAAAAATGCTAAACCTAAGTTTTCAAATCTTTTTATGCATGAAACACACTCAAGATTTCGTGCATGATCAGATATAGAAAGAATCATGGTAATTGGATATGATTGGCATCGAAAACATGTGAAAAAGATTGAAAAATTATGGCATGAAAATCAAATATCTTCTCCATCAATTCAAGGATTCTTTGGACCAAATTTCCAACCCTAATCATTCACACATATATACTGATGAAAACCCTAGTGTCCAGAACCACAAAGCTACGCAAGAACACCATAACAAAGTTTGCATTTTTTCAAGAAAACTCAAATACTGAAAACCACCTTCCAGTGCGATTCAAGGCCAAATAATTATCCTGTTGTGTTCCTGAAGCTTCAAGGAAGGAGTCTGAATCAAAATCATAGCTTGAAACATCAAGAATTGGTAGTTATAAGTCAGACGGTATCACTTTTTTTGCATAATCGCATCTGATCATTCATGCCATAATTTTCAAATCTAATGCTTGTTTTGTATTGCTCTTGTCATTCTGAAGCTAACCCAGTTGTTTGATTGAGTTTTCATCACCCATACGCGAAACTACCATGGACGATTATTAGGGTTCTTCAAATTTCAAATTGGGTACTTTCACTTACTGTAAAATTGAGACACCTCAATACCATGGTTGAATTCAGGAAGCTTGGACGATTCTAATGCAACACTTGCGCCTAATTTATATAGCATCATAGCCTATTCGCTATTATTGAAAAGTGCATATTTTGGGGGGGTTCAAAACCCCCGCTAATTCTTTTTCATGTTTCAGGAAAATACAAACAATGAGGAAGACGATGACGTGTGGGATAGCAAGTGGCTCATTTAAATTTTCGCGCTAAAATCCCACTAACTCTTGTTTTACCTTATATTTATTGTTAGTCATATATTTAACAAAATGCGCTCACAGCTCCATTGGCAAGGCATTTGGTTGGTAATCTCTGGGACCTGGGTTCGAATCCCAGGTCCCCCTCCCTTTCAATAATATTTTGCCTAACATCATTCAATGCAGCTGGCCCCCCTGAAGACCACCATACGTCCCTCCTCCAGGCGTGCCACGCGCTTATTGATACCAATCTAAAGGCTCAGATCTGCTGAATACCATAGGCATTAGTCAACGAAGTCACATGCTTCCTGAAAAAGTCAAAAGGCCTTGACATAATTGGGCCAGAATTGCTAGGGCTACACCTCCAAATTGGGGACAGAAACCCCCCTGGGTTTGTTTTTATTCTTATTTTTTCATATTTTGCTATTTTATTTGTTTTTGTTTAATTTCCATTTAAAACTTTGAATTAATATTTTCATAAAAATATAAAAAATGATAAAAATCAGAAAAGACAAAATCAAAATATATTTTATTTAATTAATATTTTTGTAAATGAAAATCATTAATTAATTTAGTTTTCAAATTTAGGGTTAATTTTAATATCTTTTCTTAATAAATTAAAAACTTGTAGAATTAGTTTTAATTATTTTAATTACTTTTTTATTTTATTTTCTCATCACTAATAATTAATTATTTATTTTTATAAATCAAATTGCATTAATTAATTAGGTTTAGTTTTAGGTAATTTTTCATATTTTTCTAATAAATTAAAAAATAGCTAGAATTAGAGTTAATGAATTAATTTCATTTAATTCTCATTAAAAAATTCATAAATACAAAAAAATCTCAAAAATAATTTCTTTTTTCATTTTAATTTGATTAATTTGTAAATAATAATTTAATTTCATTAAAAAGGGTCCAACGCCCTCGTTTTCAATTTTAATTCAATTCGCGCGTTTTATTTCTTTTAAATATTGATGTAATTCTCCCAAAGCCATGTAATTCGGACATTTTATACTTCTCGCACTTTATTTCTTTATTTTTATGTCAAATCGGGTCCTGGATTAAATTTGGCGATGTGGACCCGCGCCTTTGTAGTAGTTTAGAACTTTTAATTTCCGCATCTTTTTAACTGTTAATAAATGCATGCAAGAATGAATGACAAAAATAAAAACAAACGCATAGATCACCTATGACATGACAAGACAAAATAAATGAAAACGACACACAAATCACACACCACCCCTAGGGTACGCCTCACTGTTGCCTTGCCTCGAAAGGTGATCGTCGAGTAGAGGATGTCTTAGTAAGTCCTCATGATCCGGGAACTTGGCATGAGGGTAGCTTCTAAGGTATCTTCCCATTGCTCTGGTGATCACCATGCCCCGAACTTCGAATTGACCCGAACACCTCCAACGGTGGTGCTACCTACCTCTCAATGGTGGGATGGCACTACTTTAAAGGACATCTACATAGACAAATTCCTTAGGGTAGGTAGACGACTCTAGATACTTGCTCTAATTTCAAAACAAAATTCAAAAATACTTTTCACACCGACACCTTTTCAAAAAGCTTTCGAAAGCAATTTTTCAAACACTCTTGAGGACCGATACAAGAGTCGAACTGAAATTTTCAAAGAAACTTTTTTTAACCCACAGTTGAAAAGCAAACAAACCTTTTGAAAACACAATGAGCAAGTATCTAAGAGCCCATGGATAACCATGGATAGAAAGGGTGCTAACACCTTCCCTTTCTATAACCTACCTCCCGAACCGAGAGCAATCTCTATAAGGAATTTTTCTGTGCTTTTGTCCTTTCCATTTGGAGAAAATAAAAGACGGTGGCGACTCTTGCTTCCGCGACATTTCGCGAACCAGCGTTAAACAGTCAGTTCCAGATCCACCGATCACAGAACTGGCGACTCTGCTGGGGACTCTTTATAAAGTGAGGTGTACCTTAGGGTTAGTTCATAACTGTGTTTTCAATTGTATTTCTTTGCTTGCTTTATTATTGTGGGTATTGTCTCGGGAGTTCTATAGATCCTAACCCGGATCTGGGGGATACCTTCTTAGAAAGTAGCAACAAGGCTGTGAGGGAACTGTGCGGGGTATACCGACATGGTTGAAACAGTATGCTACGTTGATGTGGCACTTTGGTGTGTACCGGTAACCCTTGAGTTCAGTCAAGGAGAGTACGGGGCCTCCGCGTGGTGTCATGAAGCATCAACAGACCTTAGGAACCTTAATTGAACTATCTTGGCCTCTTTAGGGTAGTGAGATAACTGACTTTGGTGCAGTCCGAGGTTGGTTGATACTCGATACTACACTCAATTGAGGGTTGCTTTCCTGGAATATTTCGGTCGCCAGTTCAGTGGCTAAATCGAAACGATGAACAATGAAAGCAATCCCGTGATATTGGGACCCTTAGAACCCGGTTACTTCTAATAGGACAGGTTGAGCCTACCAACTTCAAGAGGGTACTACCCCGACCCCATGCTGGCCTTAAACCCTAAGGGCTTGTCTTGTGTGCCTTGTGTGCCTTACATGTTTGTCTTTGTAAATATCTGTGGTGTGTTTAATCATAGCATCATGACATCATCCAGCATCATATGCATTGACTAACCATTTCAGGGGTTCGAATCTTCATCTTTGTTCTTGTTTTGTAGGACATGGAAACTGTTCGCAGAAAGACAATTCAAATCAGCCTTGTAAGGGTCCCTCCTCAGCTTAAGGAGCTTATATCCAGGATTCCCGAGAACTCTTCATCCAGTGAAAAACATGGAAGAGTCATCAGCTTGGTCAACACCAACATTGAGGAAGATATGATAAAGGTCCTATTCCAGTTCTTTGACCCTCTGCATCACTGTTTCACCTTCTTGGACTATCAGCTGGTACCTACATTGGAAGAGTTCTCCCGGATCCTGAAGATCCCTATCCTTGATCAACTACCCTACAACGGTACGGAAAAGGAACCCAAGCTTGAAGAGATTGCTAAAGCCTTGCACCTACAGTCATCTGACCTCAAGGGACGTTGGGAAGTTAGAAGTGGTATCAAAGGGTTCTTAGCCAGGTTTCTATTTGAAAAGGCCCATGAATGTTGGAACTCCCTCGACTTACAAGCTTTTGAAGAAGTTGTGGCCCTCCTTGTCTATGGTTTGGTGTTGTTCCCTAACCCAGATCAGCTTATAAACATCAGTGCTGTCCAGATCTTCATGTCCAGGAATCCTATACCTACGTTGCTGGGGGACATCCTTCACTCATGTTACACTCGAACCATGAGAAAAAGAGGTGTCCTTATGTGTTGCACTCCTCTCCTGGGAAGGTGGTTTATTTCGCACCTTCCCCAATCAGTTTTAAAGAACGAGCGGGGTTTGAGATGGTCACAACGGTTGATGACTCTTACACATGCGGATATACATTGGTGCCCTCGGTCCAGAGAGGATGTCACTATCATTGATCGTCGCGGGGAGTACCCTAATGTTCCGTTACTTGGAATCAGAGGAGGTATTACTTACAGCCCATGCCTGGCTTGGAGACAGTTTGGTTATGCTCGGAGGGATGGCCCTCATGATATGTTAATTCCTGACATAGTTTTTGACTTCGACAATGATGCACAAGGACTTCGCCAGAGATTTATCATAGCTTGGAGGATGCCCAGTAGGATAGACAGCAAGACACTGGGGCACAGGAACTCCATCCCGTTGGAACCCTATCTCAAGTGGGTACGAGCCCGCTCCCAGAAGTTAGTGATGCCATATCCTCATATGCTCCCTGTAATCAAAGAGCCAGTCTTGGAAGGAGAAGTGTCCTACACCATTCAGCATCCTGACATGCCCACGTCCTGGGAAGAGATGCAGAAGAGCTGGATCCAGCTTAAAGAAGAACGAAATTCTCTTGAGACCAGTCTACATGCCAGTGAAAAGAAAGTCTTGGAGCTCACCCGCCTATTGCATGAGGAGAGGAATCTCAACACCTACATAGCTCCAAAGAGGATGCGCAGTGTATTTTGGGACTAATTTGTTTTATAATATGTGCCCATGAGGCTTTGATGTATTGAACGATTATTTCCTTAATGATAACGTGTGTTCCTTTTTGTCTACAACGAATTTGAACTTTCGAACCCTTGAATGCATTGCATAAACACATATCATTCATCATGTGCATAGCAGGTTTTCTTCTTTTCAGGTTGCTTACCGTTCTTCGCTGTTTATTTCAGCATCATGAATCCTGACTCATCATCAACTGAGATGTCCATCAAGGCTCTTCAGGCGCAGAATGCGCAATTTTAGGAACTAATCATGGGTTTGGCTCAGGGCCAAGAAGAGCTGAAGGCTCTGCTCCTGAAGAAGGAAAAGAAGAAGAAGAGAAGAACTGTTCTTTTCAACTCGGGCCGAAGGTTTGGCAACACTCTGCAGAATGAAGAGGCTGGTTCTTCTATAGGCAAGGGTAGTCCCCAAGAGGGAAAAGGTCCTAGTCCGGTAGTCTCTGACAACGAGACTGATTTTGATGAGGAGCAGTATCCTCCTGCAGAAGACAGATACAAGCAGTTGGAGGACAGACTGAATGCTATGGAGATCCAACAAGTGCCTGGGCTGGATTTTGGAGATTTGGGTCTGTCTACTGGTGTGATTATTCCTCATAAGTTCAAAGCACCATCTTTTACCAAGTATGACGGGGCGTCTTGTCCCAAGCTACATCTCAGATCCTATGTGCGGAAGATTCAACCGTACTCAGTGGACAAGAATTTGTGGATCCACTTCTTCCAGGAGAGTCTTTCAGGGATTCATCTCGAATGGTTCTATCAGCTGGATGGGACCAAGGTTCGTAACTGGGAGGAGTTGGCTACTTCTTTCTATAAGCAGTATCAATATAATGCCGACCTTGCCCCTACGCGTACCCAACTCCAGGGTATGTCGCTAGGTTCAAGCGAAGGTTTTAAGGAATATGCACAGAAGTGGAGGGATCTGGCTGGCAGAGTGCAGCCTCCGTTGACTGACCGAGAGTTGGTAGACATGTTCTTGGGGACCCTATCTGGGCCATTTTCAACCATCTTATCGGTAACTCATCTGCAGGGTTTACTGATCTTATTCTGACTGGAGAGAGAATTGAGGCTGGGTTGAAGTCTGGTAAGATTCCGAAGGGTGCATCTACAAGTTCTGAGAAGAAACCCTTCAAGAAGGAGACCAATGCTGTATATGGCTCTAGAAGACAAGAGAAACCTGAGCGCCGCCAATCTGTCAACGCGGTGATGATTGCTAAGCCTGCTGCCGCTCCTCGGAAAACCAATCCTCAAAGGGCTGAAAGACCCCGGAGAGAGTTTACCCATTTGAGTATGACCCTATTGCAGATCTTGCCACAGTTGCTGTCCACCAACCTAGTGACTGTCAGAGAGGCCCCAAAGGTTGTGAATACGGCTTCTCCCAAATACAATCCAAATGCCCGCTGTGCTTATCACTCCGATAGCCCGGGGCATTCCACTGATGACTGTTGGGCCTTAAGGAACAAGCTGCAGGACCTTATTGACGCCAAGGAGGTACAATTTGAGGCATCTGAGAAGCCTAATGTAATGACAGCTCCCCTGCCTGCTCATGGAGTGAATGCTATTGGGGACGACAATGAAGTGGATGAAGCTGAGTTTAATAGCTGGATCTACCCGACAACTGATGGCGGATTGACCAATTGGATTGCCAAAGACCATACTCCTGTTACTTTTGTTACGCAGTAATAAACTTCTTTGTTTTGTTATTTGTAATAAACAATTAAAACTCTATGGCCTGGTGTCTTACCCGAGGCACCGTGGTTTCATTTGCGAGGGCATATAAATTGTCATTTCATATATCATGAATAAAGATCTTGGACGTTTTCTCGCATTTCAAATTTTATGCTCCCTTTCTTTCTTTCCTTTCATTATATCGCAAAACAGCTATATTTACACACACTCACTCATACAGGTTTCAATCCACTCTGGATCTCACTGGTAACGACTCTGCTACTGCCAGTTATGACTTCAAAAATCCGATCAACTTAGCCGAAGACGAAGGTGAAGATGATTGCGAAGTGCCTGGCGAGCTTGCAAGACTGTTACTTCAGGAAGAGAGGGCAATTCAACCACACGAAGAGCCAGTGGAAATAATAAACCTGGGTACCGATACAGACAGGAAAGAGGTAAAGATTGGTGCCAACCTAGAGCTCAGCGTGAAGCAACGGTTGACTCAGATGTTACATGATTATATGGAGATCTTTGCCTGGTCCTACGAAGATATGCCCGGGTTGGATACCGATATTATGGTCCATCACTTGCCTACTAAGGAAGACTGCCCTCCGGTTAAGCAAAAGGTCCGCCGTATGCGTCCAGAGATGTCTGAGAAGATCAAAGCCGAGGTTATGAAACAGTTTGATGCCGGGTTCCTCGCAGTGACTTCTTACCCCCAGTGGGTTGCTAATGTGGTGCCGGTACCAAAGAAGGATGGTAAGGTCAGAATGTGTGTCGATTACAGGGATCTGAACAGGGCCAGCCCCAAAGATGACTTCCCCCTACCTCACATTGATGTCCTGGTTGACAATACAGCTCAACATAAGGTGTTCTCTTTCATGGATGGTTTTTCAGGTTACAATCAGATCAAGATGGCTCCTGAAGACATGGAAAAGACTACCTTTGTTACTCAGTGGGGCACCTTCTGCTACAAGGTCATGCCTTTTGGACTAAAGAACGCTGGGGCAACCTACCAACGTGCCATGGTTGCTTTATTTCATGACATGATCCATCATGAGATAGAAGTGTATGTTGATGACATGATTGCAAGGTCCCAGACTGAAGAAGAGCACCTAGATCATCTGCAGAAGTTGTTCGACCGTCTGAAGTTGTACAAGCTGAGGTTGAACCCGAACAAGTGCACCTTCGGGGTAAGATCTGGAAAGTTGCTAGGCTTCGTTGTAAGTGATAAGGGTATTCAAGTGGACCCTGCTAAGGTTAAAGCTATTCAAGAGATGCCAGTTCCTAGGACAGAGAAAGAAGTCAGAGGCTTTTTAGGACGCCTGAATTACATTGCTCGATTCATCTCACACCTAACTACTACTTGTGAACCAATCTTCAAGCTGCTGAAGAAAGATCAGGTAGTACGTTGGAATGATGAATGTCAGGCTGCTTTTGACAAAATTAAGGAGTATCTCCAAGAACCACCCATTCTTATGCCACCGGTTGAAGGGAGACCTCTGATACTATACCTAACAGTACTCGACAACTCAATGGGGTGTGTGCTGGGGCAGCATGACGAGTCTGGCCGAAAAGAGCATGCCATTTATTACCTTAGCAAAAAGTTTACCGACTGTGAGACCCGATACTCACTGCTTGAGAAAACTTGCTGCGCTTTGGTATGGGTTGCTCGCCGGCTGAGACAGTATATGCTGACTCACACTACCTTGTTGATCTCAAAGATGGATCCTATAAAGTACATATTTGAAAAGCCTGCTCTGTCTGGGAGAATAGCAAGATGGCAAATGCTCTTGACGGAATACGACATCCAGTACACGACCCAGAAAGCTATCAAAGGGAGTGTATTAGCAGACACCTTGGCACATCAGGCAGTAGACGACTATCAGTCAATGAACTTCGAGTTTCCGGATGAGAGCATCATGATTGTGACTGATTGTGAAGTACCTGGACCGGATGAAGGACCTGAGGAAGGATCCCGATGGTCTATGCACTTTGACGGAGCCTCCAATGCTTTGGGAAACAGTATCGGTGCTATGATCATATCCCCTCAAGGCACTCATACTCCACTCACTGCCCGGCTATGTTTCAACTGTACCAACAACATGGCGGAGTATGAGGCGTGCATCATGGGTCTTCAAGTTGCGATCGACCTAAGGATCAAGTTTCTGAGTGTCTTCAGAGATTCCTCTCTCGTGATCAATCAGATCAAAGGAGAGTGGGATACGAAACATCCGAACCTTATTCCTTACAGAGAATGCGTGTTGACCTTGATCCCCCACTTCACAGAGATAACCTTTGAACATTTCCCAAGAGAGGAGAATCAGTTGGCGGACGCGTTAGCTACGATGTCTTCTATGTTCAAGGTCAAATGGGATAATGAGGCTCCCCGGATCATCATCTGGAAACTGGACGAACCGGCATACTGTTGTGATCTCGAGACTGAATTGGTGACTGAGAAGCCTTGGTACCATGAGGTGAAGAGATATTTGGAAGCTCGGGAATACCCTGAAGGTGCATCTGTCAACGACAAGAAGTTTCTGAGAAGGTTCGCAGCGAAGTTCTTCCTTAGCAACGGCATCTTGTACAAGCGAAACCATGATTCGACCTTACTGCGTTGTGTGGACAAAACTGAAGCAGAAAGGATCATGGAAGAGCTACATGAAGGGACCTTTGGTACACATTCCAGTGGGCACACTATGGCAAAGAAGATCCTCCGGGCAGGGTATTTCTGGTCCACCATGGAAGCTGACTGTTACCAACACTCTCGGACATGCCATAAATGCCAGATATATGCAGACAAGGTGCATGTTCCTCCAGTTCCTCTAAATGTTCTGACTGCGCCTTGGCCGTTTGCAATGTGGGGCATAGATATGATCGGTGAGATTAAACCTACGACATCCAATGGGCATCGCTTCATCCTGGTAGCAATTGATTACTTCACGAAATGGGTTGAAGCAGCATCCTACGCTACGGTAACCAAGACTGTTGTGGCACGGTTCATTCGACACAACCTGATCTGTCGATACGGCGTCCCAGAAAGGATTATTACAGACAACGGTACCAATCTCAATAACAAAATGATCACTGAGCTCTGCGAGCAGTTTAAGATACAGCACCACAACTCTTCTCCTTACAGGCCGAAGATGAATGGGACTGTAGAAGCAGCAAATAAAAATATCAAGAAAATCGTGCAGAAGATGACAGTGACTTATAAGGATTGGCACGAGATGTTACCGTTCGCTCTACATGGGTACCGTACCTCGGCCAGGACGTCAACCGTGGCAACTCCTTTCTCCTTGGTCTACGGTATGGAGGCAGTCTTAACGATCGAAGTGCAAATACCCTCTCTCCGGATAATGAAGGATGCAAATCTGAACGAAGATGATTGGATCCAGACACGACTTGATCAGCTAAACCTTATTGATGAAAAGAGGCTTGCTGCTATCTGTCATGGTCAGACGTATCAGAAACGGATGATCAGAGCATTTAACAAAAAGGTCAGACCACAAGAGTATCAAGTTGGGGATCTGGTAATCAAGCGAATCATCCTTCCTCAGAGTGATCCAAGGGGCAAATGGACCCCTACGTACGAAGGGCCATTTGTGGTTAAACATGTGTTCTCAGGAGGAGCCATGATTTTAACCAACATGGATGGTGACGACCTTCCTCACCCCGCCAATGCAGACATAGTAAAAAGATACTACGCATGAAAAAAGACCCGCTAGGCTGACAGGCCTAGGCAAAAATTAGGGCTTCCCGGCGAACCAAAAGGGTTCGGGAAAAATGAAGGGATGAAATGAAAAATCTGTACACCCGGCAAGTCGAAAACCTGAAAAGGCGGCTTGGGCAAAAATGGGTATCCCGGTGGACTGAAAACCCGAAAGGGCGGTCCAGGCAAAAGTTAGGGATAAAGCGTAATACTATGTCTCATTGGATCACTTTGCATCCAGAATCCGGTATCTACATCAAGTTCAGACGGCATCGATCAGTCAACTTCATCTTCAACTAAGGTCATCAAGTGATGAGACGCTCGGAGATATAAGGGCAATAGCAGAGTTGAAACCCAGTGGGATCATTCATTTCACACAGCTGTTTTATTTTCTCTTGTACAAATTTGTATAAACTCTTTTGTTCGGCGGCGTTCTCTTACTAGGACGTCAGCCTCTTATACATAAACGCCTATTTACAGGCAAATTCAAAAATCAATACAAATATACTTTTCAGTTAAAATTGCCAATTGTTTCTCCTTTTCTGTTTTGTTTTGCGAAGAACGTCCAAGGTTCAATTTGTGATATATGCATTGACAATAATTTGCTAACTTATGAATATTTGCATACGAAACAAAGGATTAATTACAGGTAACATTAGAAACAGGGGCAATAAAGAGTTGTCCAAGCCATCTAATTGTTCTATCCACTAAGGTACCAAGGTAGGTTCAACTAAAGAACATAACCAGATATCTTAATTCCCCAGAGAGTGAGTCAGCAAGTCAGTACACTCTCCTCAAGCAAAGCTATCAACAGCCTTAAGGAAGTTGGGTATCCTCCAGCAAATCTCAACATTCCCCAGCAGTACGTATATTCTTAACAAGCATCCCCGACAATCTTGGTCTAAAGATTGTTCCCCGGCGGTATACCAGACATTCAATGGAGTCATTTCCCCGATACAATTCAAAACTTCCCCAAGAGAGTCCAATCTAGTTCCCCAGGAAAGTTGGAATCATCTCCCCAGCAGTAAGCTTATGCCCAGTAGATTCTGAAAGCTTACCCCCGCAGAGCACGAACGCGTCTCCCGACTTTATTCAAAGAGTTATTTCCTTACCAGGATATAACTGGGTTATCCTCATCCAAAAGCCACGAAAAGAGCGTTCTCGACGAAGTCTTCTTAACACTTCCAACACAACAAAGGTATCCCCAGCGAAGTTACCATCAATATTTCAGCAAAGTATCTCTCTCCCCATAGAGTATTGCTTCCCAACAACATCGCTAGAGTACTTTTCTCCCCGCAGAGTTATCCATTCGCCAAGTTTATTCCCCAACGGAGCTATCTTCTCCTACCAGTATTCTTGCAACTATTATCCCCAGCGGAGGCAAAAATCTATTCTTCAACATTAGCCCAGGACATGATTTCCCGGCACCCGTCAAGGATTTACTTTCCTAAAGAAGAAAACATACATAAACATCGCACTTCCATACATTATAGCATGCATATACGCATCATATCTTACAAATCTCATTTATGTTGAGAACATCATTGCTTGATCCATATCATGCATTACATATGACTGACCTTTACCTTTCAGGAAAGATTTAGTTAAGTTCTCAGCTACATTTCAAGACCTAGACCGGTTCAGTTAAATCGACCCTAAGATTTTTCTGTTTCTTATCCAGTCAAAGGCCTTCTCTGGTTCAGTCAGATCGACCCTAAGATCTCCCTGTTTCTTATCCAGTGGAAGATTTCAAGACCTAGACCGGTTCAGTTAAATTGACCCTAAGATTTTTCTGTTTCTTATCCAGTCCAAGGCCTTCTCTGGTTCAGTCAGATCGACCCTAAGATCTCCCTGTTTCTTATCCAGTTGAAGATTTCAAGACCTAGACCGGTTCAGTTAAATCGACCCTAAGATTTTACTGTTTCTTATCCAGTCCAAGGCCTTCTCTGGTTCAGTCAGATCGACCCTAAGATCTCCCTGTTTCTTATCCAGTTGAAGATTTCAAGACCTAGACCGGTTCAGTTAAATCGACCCTAAGATTTTTCTGTTTCTTATCCAGTCAAAGGCCTTCTCTGGTTCAGTCAGATTGACCATAAGATCTCCCTGTTTCTTATCCAGTTGAAGATTCCAAGACCTATACCGGTTCAGTTAAATCGACCCTAAGATTTTTCTGTTTCTTATCCAGTCCAAGGCCTTCTCTAGCCCAGCTAAATCGACCCCAAACAGATTTTCCTGATAAAGACTCAGTAGAAGATATCCAAGATTCTCTCAATGATTACTGTTGAGGTTGAAGTCGCCCATGATTCTCTCAATGATTACTGTTGAGGTTGATGTCGCCCAAGATTCTCTCAATGATTACTGTTGAGGTTGAAGTCGCCCAAGATTCTCTCAATGATTACTGTTGAGGTTGAAGTCGCCCAAGATTCTCTCAATGATTACTGTTGAGGTTGAAGTCGTCCAAGATTCTCTCAGCGTTACTGTTGAAGTTGAAGTCGTCCAAGATTCTCTCAGCGTTACTGTTGAAGTTGAAGTCGTCCAAGATTCTCTCAATGATTACTGTTGAGATTGAAGTCGCCTATGGTTCTCTCCCCGTTACTGTGGAGGTAGTAATCGTCCAAGGTTCTCTCACCGTTCCTGTTAAGGTAGTAACTATCCCTGGTTCATTCATCACCTTTTGAAGATCCAGATCCAGCTCCTGTAACCAGTCAGGACACATCTATACAAAGAGTTCGAAGACCAGCTCCTGTAACGGGTCAGGTAATCCTTTTCTTTTGCAGGTACGCAAGTTCTCGCTAAGGAATCTCTTACACGATCATCTCTCAGCATGGCATCTATAAGCCCATCATCCTATCCATCAATCTCCAAATGGCATCTATAAGCCCATTCCACCATCACACTGCTACTATGTGAGCGCAAATTTCTGGGCACTCTAGTGTTCAATCATCCTCCACCTTCGGATTACGAAAGGCACGTCAGCCAATCTGCATCCTCAGGTCTAAGAAGATTGAACAGGGGCAACTGTTGTACCCCAAAATTTGCCCTCCCATATCCTTCAAAATTTGCCAAGTCAAAGCTTCAAAATCTCCCCAAGGGTTGCACAGTTCAAGGGCCTCCTAACAGTCAAAAATTAGGGTTTTGGTTCTGACAAAGAAAATGAAGTTTCCAAGGGTCCAATCAAGTCCCACATGCTTATAAACATGGTCAAGTATCCTCATACCAAGTTTCAAGACTTACAGCACAAAATTGCACAGTCAAAAACCCTAATTGCTCTACATTCAACTGCAGGGGCAAAATGGTCATTTGACAGTCAAAAGTTCAAATTTTTGGTCAACATCTTATTTTGAAGCCACAAACATCATTTGATCAATGCTTGATCATGATTCTCAAAGTTTGGCTCAAGAAGTCTCAAGATGCAAAAGTTTCCATATTCGGACAGTTGAAAAAGTCAACTGTAACTTGACCAAGGCATAACTTCCACATGGTTTATCAGAAAAATTCCATCCAAAGCTCATTTTGAAGATAAAGAAATTTCCTACAACTCCTCTTCACACTTCAAGTCCAAGAAATGCTCTCACAAAAAGTTATCAATTTCAACATTATAGGTCATTTTCAAAAGTCAACAAAAAGGGACTTTAAGTCAAAGGCCATAACTTGAGATTGGTAAATCAAAATGACATGGGACCAAAGGCATTGGTTATAGGACTTCAAGACCTTTCCAAAATGTCCAAGAGCATGAGAAAAGCTTAAAAATTGAGCAAGATATACCTTGTGGAAGTTGGGAAATTTTTGGATATTTTGAAAAGTCAACATTGCTTCAAAGGTCTTAAAATTGCTAATGGGCCACATTTTCTTCCAAGATTGATCACCCAAAGCATGTGCACGACCATTTGGCCCAAAGGGAAGTTTTTTTATCATTTTTATTTATTTATTTGAATTTTTAATTGCTAATAATTCATTTAATTAATTAAAATACATGAAAAATGCTAAACCTAAGTTTTCAAATCTTTTTATGCATGAAACACACTTAAGATTTCGTGCATGATCAGATATAGAAAGAATCATGGTAATTGGATATGATTGGCATCGAAAACATGTGAAAAAGATTGAAAAATTATGGCATGAAAATCAAATATCTTCTCCATCAATTCAAGGATTCTTTGGACCAAATTTCCAACCCTAATCATTCACACATATATACTGATGAAAACCCTAGTGTCCAAAACCACAAAGTTGCGCAAGAACACCATAACAAAGTTTGCATTTTTTCAAGAAAACTCAAATACTGAAAACCACCTTCCAGTGCGATTCAAGGCCAAATAATTATCCTGTTGTGTTCCTGAAGCTTCAAGGAAGGAGTCTGAATCAAAATCATAGCTTGAAACATCAAGAATTGGTAGTTATAAGTCAGACGGTATCACTTTTTTTGCATAATCGCATCTGATCATTCATGCCATAATTTTCAAATCTAATGCTTGTTTTGTATTGCTCTTGTCATTCTGAAGCTAACCCAGTTGTTTGATTG
The DNA here is from genome assembly GCA_948472305.1 of Vicia faba. Lineage (NCBI taxonomy): Eukaryota > Viridiplantae > Streptophyta > Magnoliopsida > Fabales > Fabaceae > Vicia > Vicia faba. The sequence continues at coordinate 1,508,802,075 of OX451738.1, forward strand.
AGTTTTCATCACCCATACGCGAAACTACCATGGACGATTATTAGGGTTCTTCAAATTTCAAATTGGGTACTTTCACTTACTGTAAAATTGAGACACCTCAATACCATGGTTGAATTCAGGAAGCTTGGACGATTCTAATGCAACACTCGCGCCTAATTTATATAGCACCATAGCCTATTCGCTATTATTGAAAAGTGCATATTTTGGGGGGGTTCAAAACCCCCGCTAATTCTTTTTCATGTTTCAGGAAAATACAAACAATGAGGAAGACGATGACGTGTGGGATAGCAAGTGGCTCATTTAAATTTTTGCGCTAAAATCCCACTAACTCTTGTTTTACCTTATATTTATTATTAGTCATATAATTAACAAAACGCGCTCACAGCTCCATTGGCAAGGCATTTGATTGTTAATCCCTGGGACTTGGGTTCGAATCCCAGGTCCCCCTCCCTTTCAATAATATTTTGCCTAACATCATTCAATGCAGCTGCCCCCCCTGAAGACCACCATACGTCCCTCCTCCAGGCGTGCCACACGCTTATTGATACCAATCTAAAGGCTCAGATATGCTGAATACCATAGGCATTAGTCAACGAAGTCACATGCTTCCTGAAAAAGTCAAAAGGCCTTGACATAATTGGGCCAGAATTGCTAGGGCTACACCTCCAAATTGGGGACAGAAACCCCCCAGGGTTTGTTTTTATTCTTTTTTTTCTTCATATTTTGCTATTTTATTTGTTTTTGTTTAATTTCCATTTAAAACTTTGAATTAATATTTTCATAAAAATATAAAAAATGATAAAAATCAGAAAAGACAAAATCAAAATATATTTTATTTAATTAATATTTTTGTAAATGAAAATCATTAATTAATTTAGTTTTCAAATTTAGGGTTAATTTTAATATCTTTTCTTAATAAATTAAAAAGTTGTAGAATTAGGTTTAATTATTTTAATTACTTTTTTCTTTTATTTTCTCATCACTAATAATTAATTATTTATTTTTATAAATCAAATTGCATTAATTAATTAGGTTTAGTTTTAGGTAATTTTTCATATTTTTCTAATAAATTAAAAAATAGCTAGAATTAGGGTTAATGAATTAATTTCATTTAATTCTCATTAAAAAATTCATAAATACAAAAAAATCTCAAAAATAATTTCTTTTTTCATTTTAATTTGATTAATTTGTAAATAATAATTTAATTTCATTAAAAAGGGTCCAACGCCCTCATTTTCAATTTTAATTCAATTCGCGCGTTTTATTTCTTTTAAATATTGATGTAATTCTCCCAAAGCCATGTAATTCGGACATTTTATACTTCTCGCACTTTATTTCTTTATTTTTATGTCAAATCGGGTCCTGGATTAAATTTGGCGATGTGGACCCGCGCCTTTGTAATAGTTTAGAACTTTTAATTTCCGCATCTTTTTAACTGTTAATAAATGCATGCAAGAATGAATGACAAAAATAAAAACAAACGCGTAGATCACCTATGACATGACAAGACAAAATAAATGAAAACGACACACAAATCACACACCACCCTTAGGGTACGCCTCACTGTTGCCTTGCCTCGAAAGGTGATCGTCGAGTAGAGGATGTCTTAGTAAGTCCTCATGATCTGGGAACCTGGCATGAGGGTAGCTTCTAAGGTATCTTCCCATTGCTCTGGTGATCACCATGCCCCGAACTTCGAATTGACCCGAACACCTCCAACGGTGGTGCTACCTACCTCTCAATGGTGGGATGGCACTACTTTAAAGGACATCTACATAGACGAATTCCTTAGGGTAGGTAGACGACTCTAGATACTTGCTCTAATTTCAAAACAAAATTCAAAAATACTTTTCACACTGACACCTTTTCAAAAAGCTTTCGAAAGCAATTTTTCAAACACTCTTGAGGACCGATACAAGAGTCGAACTGAAATTTTCAAAGAAACTTTTTTTAACCCACAGTTGAAAAGCAAACAAACCTTTTGAAAACACAATGAGCAAGTATCTAAGATCCCATGGATAACCATGGATAGAAAGGGTGCTAACACCTTCCCTTTCTATAACCTACCTCCCGAACCGAGAGCAATCTCTATAAGGAATTTTTCTGTGCTTTTGTCCTTTCCATTTGGAGAAAATAAAAGACGGTGGCGACTCTTGCTTCCGCGACATTTCGCGAACCAGCGTTAAACAGTCAGTTCCAGATCCACCGATCACAATTACCAAGTGTGTTGGAAGCTCCATCAAAAACCATAGTCCATCTAGATCCCGGTTCAAGTCCTTCATATGGCCCAGGTTCTTCATAATCAGTAACCAACATGATATCCTCATTTGGGAACTCAAAATTCATAGACTGATTTTCATCTACAACTTGATGAGCCAAATGATCTGCCAGTACACTTCCTTTGATTGCCTCATGAGTAGTGTACTGAATGTCATATTCTGTCAAGACCATTTTCCATCTTGTTATTCTTCCAGAGAGAGCGGGCTTCTCTAATACATATTTTAGTGGATCCATCTTAGAGATCAACAAAGTAGTATGAGTTAACATATTCTGTCTTAGTCGGCGAGCATCACATGCGAAAGCACAAAAAGTTTTCTTGAGCAGTGAGTATCTTGTTTCAAAGTCGGTAAACTTTTTGCTAAGGTAATATATTGCATGCTCTTTTTGACCAGACTCGTCATGTTTCCCCAATACACACCTCATTGAGTTCTCTAATACTATCAAGTATATGATCATAGGTCTTCCTTTAACCAGCGGCATCAGAATTGGAGGTTCCTGGAGGTACTCATTGATTTTTTCGAAGGCTATCTGACAATCGTCGTTCTATTTCACTACTTATTCTTTCTTCAGTAACTTGAAGATTGGCTCATAAGTAGCGGTCAAATGGGAAATAAATCTGGAAATATATTTCAATCGTCCCAAGAAACCTCTGACTTCTTTCTCAGTATGGGGAGATGGAATTTCTTGAATGGATTTAACCTTGGAAGAATCAACTTCAATACCTTTACCACTGACGACGAACCCTAAGAGTTTACCAGATATTACCCCAAATGTGCACTTGTTTGGATTCAATCTCAACTTATACTTCTTCAATCTCTTAAACAACTTGTGCAGGTGGCTGAGATGTTCTTCTTTAGTCCGAGACCTGGATATCATGTCATCAACGTAAACCTCTATCTCATGATGGATAATATCATGGAACAAATCTACCATAGCACATTGATATGTTGCACCGGCGTTCTTTAAACCAAAAGGCATAAATTTATAATAGAAAGTGCCACACTGTGTGACAAAAGTAGTCTTCTTCATGTCTTCAGGTGCCATCTTGATTTGATTATAACCAGAGAAAGAATCTGTAATACGGTGGGAGAACTAACTTGGTTTGTTTTGCGTTTGATCGCAATTGTTGCGAATAGCAAGAGTCACCACCTACTTTTCTTTTATCCAATAAGGAATGGGTGAAAAGAACAGGAAAGACCTTTGAGATGTTTTCTTGAGTTCAGGGGGTAGATTATGAAAAGGGAAGGTATTAGCACCCTTTTCATCTGTAGTTATCTACGGGATCTTAGTTGCTTGCTAGATCACTTACTTTGTTTGAAAATGTGTTTGTGGTGGATTTTGAAAGTATTTTTGAAAAGCACCTTCGTTTAGGCAAACTATGTAATGATTCTCGTCTCTATAAGAATATATACAAAGTATTAGACTTTTTTAAAATATTTCATGTTTTTGAAAATGTTTGGTGTGTTTGAAAAATGTTTGTTTTTTTGAGAATAGATTCTGAGCAAGCAACTAAGAACGTTCTACCTTACTCAAAAGTCTTTTGTTCATTTCTCTCTTCCTTTGACATTTCTATCTTACCATTGATGGGTAAGAAGCCTTATCTTTGGATGTAAATGGAAAGGCGTGGGTCAATTATATAGTTATAGAAGGCAACCTATGAGACGTTTTAGCAATTTTTCATTTAGGGACTAGATCGTTTACCGAAGGCAACATTGCGGGACATCGAGGGACTACAATCTTTTTATCGAGGGACTTTTACTAAAACGCCCATATTCGAGGGACATGACTATTTTCCGAGGCAACAAGTGAGATTACCCTAGAGGTGCATGTGTGTGAATAGTGTGTTTGATTGCATGAATTTTCGTCTTTGAATTTAAAGGTTATCTATTTGTTGATTTTATCTTGCCATATAGCCTAATTACTAATAAGAAAGTAATAAAAATGTAAAGAATAAATCCTAAGCTATTGCAACCATAAAAAAAACAAAATAAAAAAAGGGGAAAAGTGAGTCTTTCGATCAAGGCAGTATGCTCCTTCGATTCACCCTATTTCAGCTTCTTTCGATTGGGCCTAAAAAACAAAAATGAATGTATCCTCTGACCATAGCCCTTTTTCTGCTTACTTCGACTGGACCTGCGAAACAAAAATGAATGTATCCTTCGACCATACCCCCTTTTTTGCTTACTTCGACTGGACCTGCAAAGTAAAATGAATATATGTCCTTCGACCACACCTCTTTTGTTTTAGATAATAGCATGGGACGAAGCCTAAAAGGATTCAATTTACACAACCTTCTTCCTGTATTCTTTCGTTTGGGGACTAAGTAGCAACATGGGGTGAGGCCATGCTAATATTGCTTCATGGCCAGATTAATTCTTAACAATATGTTTGATAAATAAAGAAAAAAAACCAACAGACTTAGCCAAGAAAGGGAACGAAGAAGGTGAAAACGAAGAAAACAAAAAAGACAATGATAATGATTGAAACGAAAATAAATCATTATTCATATGTTGTGCTTGAAACGAAAGGTTAAGGTCAAGAGAACTTACGTTGCTTGAAGCTGGAATATGGGTCTTGGACTTGAGTTGTTTCCCTGGGCGTTCTTGAATTCGAAGGGGAAGAAACAAACGTGGTGTTTCTTTGGCTAGATTCAAAAACCAAGAAAATTTTATTTGTGTTTGTTTATTTCTGGATTTTAAAGAAACAAGTGTGGTGTTTCTTCAAGTTCTGGGTTTGGGATGGTGTTAAATTTTTGAGAGTTTTGAGAGTTTTTGAAGATCCTTTTCAAATAGCCAAAAATTTGCTTCAACATTTTTCTTCTTTCTTTTTCTTTTTCAGCCCCTTTGATGTGCAAATGAACTCTCTATTTATAGAGAATTTTTTTTTGAATGAGCAACTTTGTGAAGGAATAAAATATAGTTTCTTTGAAAGGCCAACATCTACTTGTGTCAACCTTTTATAATCCCAAGATAAAAGTACTAAAATCAATGGTTGAGATGGGTGGCTCCTAGTTTATAGAGGGAAAGTGTGCAGAAGAGGCAGACGCAAGGCTCAAGAACTTTCTAAAAGGTAGTGATATCATCAAGAGCAAGTTGGCTTGGAGAACAATTAAATATGGAGTGAGGCACAAGTTGGAGGCCTATGTAGCCTGACCTATGGACAACTTGACTCTTTGAATCGAATCCTTTATCTTTCCATAGTGTGATGCGGTGGGAGAACTGACTTGAGGGTTTGCGTTTATGTTTGCAAATGTTGCGGTTAGCAAGAGTCGTCACCGACTTTTCTTTTATCTAAAAGGAAAGGTGAAAAAGCACAGGAAAGACCTTTGAGATGTTTTCTTGAGTTCAGGGGGTAGATTATGAAAAGGGAAGGTATTAGCACCCTTTTCATCCATGGTTTTCCATTGGCTCTTAGTTACTTTCTTAGATCACTTGCTTTTGTTTGTTTAAAAATGTGCTTGGTGTGGTTTTGAAAGTATTTTGTAAAAGAGGCCATTCATTTAGGCAATCTTTGTAATGATTCTCGTTCGTAAGAATGTATACAAAGATGTTTGTCTTTTTGAAAATGTTTTTCAATGTTTATAAGATGTTTTGAAATGTGTGTGTTTGTTTTGGAAAATAGCAAGGATAGTTTCTTGAAAATAGAGAAAGTAACTAGAAGTAATCTACCTACTCAAGTGTCCTTCTTATAAATTTTCTATTCCTTTGACATTGTTGTCTTACCATTGATTTGGTAAGCAACCCTATCTTTGGATGTAAACAGGATGGGCGTGGGTCATCGTATAGCCATGATTAGCAATGTTTGCAAAGTATCTTAGCATTTTGAGGGACCAAGATCATTTTGTAAGGCAACTTTTGAATAGCGTCATCGAGGGACTATGATACTTCGCATGCGTAATATGACCATTTTTGTTTTAGGCAACCAAGTGGAGAAACCCTAAGGATGCTTATGTGCAAGTGTGTCATTTTCATGCTTTGTTTTTATCTTGTATTTAGGGTTTTCTATTTTGCTTTGTTTCGATCTTATCATACAAACCCTAATTACTAATTATGGCATGTAAAGCGGTAAATTGTGTAATATAAATATTACTAAGCTATTACAACAATTTTATGGGAGGGGGCAATACAAATTTGAATGGGGATTTGCAAGAATATAAACCTAAATAAATTATTACAACCAAATCGAATTTGTACGAATTAGAATAAATACAATATTTAAAGATGCAATATAATGTACATGTAAGAAAAAGATTTGTTTTGTTTTGTTTTTATGTAAAAGAAAATTTAATCTAAACCTAAATTATAAGGAAAAGAAATTAATTTTTTTAGAAGGGAGGTTTTAACCCTAATTTCTATTTTAAAAGAAAATGAAGTTCATATGTATCATTTTTTAATGTATTTTTTATATCAAAATAATAAATAATATTGTATATAAAAATATAAAGTTTTTATATATGCAAAAATGAATATTTATAAGTATGGGATAAATAAATTAAGCTAAATATATTTTAATTATATTTTACAAGTTTATTAAGAAAATACATGATAAATATTAAAAATAAAATATATTTTTATGTGCAAAATAAACTAAAACAAAATAAAAATACAATATTATTAATTTTATATTTTTTTGGATTTTTTATGCATGAAAGAAAATGTTAATGAAAATAAAAATAAATTAAATAAAAAATATAAAAAAAAGGTTGGCAAAGGGGGGTGCTGTAGAAAACTGGCAGCAATGTGTTAGTAAAAAAAACTAGGTCCAAAAGAATAAGCCCAAAACCTGCAAAAGATCACAAAAACTGAAAAAATGGCAAAATATGGAAAACAAACGTAGCGCCCAGGTTCGAACCCAGGACATGGGTCTCACCAGCGTGCTACTTTTCCATTGGGGTGGCTATACATCCATTGTCTTAAGTGAAGCAAAAATAACATAACATGTAACAAGTCCTTTCCCTGTACTTCATCTCCTTCCTCAAGCTTGGCCAGATGTCATGTAACTCTCTCATTCTTCCATAAAAATGAAAACTCATAACATGAAAGCTGTAGTATTTGATCTCACGATTCTAACCAATAAGTTATGTGAGCTAACAGTCAAAGATCAGAGATAATTTTAAAATCCCTAAATTTAAACCTAAATTTTTCAGAAACTTCAAGTTCTAAATTCTCCCAACTCAGGCCAAATAAATGCAAGATAAAGATATGTACAGTTTCGTTGCAGTGAGGGCTACATTATTTATTCACAAATCGTGGCCAATGGTTGCCTGTACAAGGAGATAGAAGTTGAGATTTTACCTTCTTCAGTTGAAACTGTGGATGGAACTGGAGTGAGTTTGATGGAGGCCTGATGCTTGCTTGAGCTTCCTTGAACTTCCCTGAATGTATTCCCACCCTTGCCTTGCTCTGAAAGTGTCTGAAACTCCTGGGCCAAGTCAACCTGCAAGCTTTGAAAGCAAAAATGACAGATGATGGAAAAGGGTTTACAGTACAGGGATGAAGGTCTGGATTAGTTTGATATCAAGTAGGTAAAATGTTTTAATGATCAAGACTTGAAACGCACGAGCCAAATGGAAGATTGGTATGCTTATGCCAAAACTGCAAGTCTTGACAGTTTTCTGGTGTTTTTATGCTTGGGAGTGTTCCAGGCTTCAACTAATCGTCTCTTGTGATGTATTATGTTTGTATATTAGTATAGAATCAGTTTCATGTCAACCCTCCAACAGTTGTGCCAGTTCTAGCCTTTTTGCAACCTTTCTTGCTTTTGAAGAAAAGTGAAGGGACAAGGCTTGCCATGCGTGTACTTGCTTTCTTAGGGTTGGTATAAACTTGTACAAATTTCTTTAGGCCTGTAAGATTTGTATATGCAATGGAGACAGGTGCAATGCTCAAGAATTGGAAAGTGGTAAAAGTTGAGCTTTTTCAAAATGGCAATGGTCACTTTATGCCATTTATGGAATTACAACTTGGGTAATGGCTCTAGGGTATGGATCAAAGCTTTGTCAACTGAGTAAGCATTAAATTAAGGAGTGAGGAACAAGTTTGGGAGATGTAAAGCATGGATTAGGCAGCATAGGTACTGATTCGAACTTTGTTCTTCATGGAATGGCTTGGACAAAAAGTGAGAAATTAGCAACTTCATCTCTTCGATTCTACCTACTCAAAAATGATCTTGATGAGTTCTTGGACATTTTGGAAAGCTTGAAATATGATCTATAACTAATCTTTGAAATGAATTTTGAGATACCTCTTGGAACTAGGTGAAACATTTCCATGAAGTTGGGTCCAAAACCTACCTAAATTAGGGCAAAATTTCACTAAGTTATTTAGTTCATGACCATGTAATCATAAATTCATATCTTGAGATCCAAGCATATTTAGGGAAAAGTGTGTGAATAAAAGTTGTATATTTCATGGAGGTCTATAACTTTCATGTTGGGAACATTCTTTGAATCATTATGCATCATGGTGAAAAAATAGCCGAAAGTTTAGAAAAAATAAGACATTTTCTATACTTAGAAAATTTTCTAAGTTAAGAAAATTTTTAAATTCAAACCCTAATCTTCAAATTTGGATTTCTTGATGAACAAGTTTCACACTTTGACAAATTTTGATGAATTATGACCCTTGACACTTGATTTTGACCAAAAAGTCAAAGTTTGACTTTTCAGTGTACAGTTGACTTTTGATCAGTTGACTGCAAATTTCATCTGTCAATCCAATGAAATTGAAATGTTTTGAGCCATATAATTAAGTCACGATGATGCAATTGAATCCTTGAAATCATGCTTTAACTCAATTGGTCATTTGCTAGGTTAGAAATCAGAAATTGCCCTTCCTCAGTCAAAATCCTAATTTTGACCATTTTGCCCTTTTGGTCAAATTTCTGGAGGAATTGTGATCCAAATTTGACCAAATGATACATATGAGTCTAAAATGTTTATGTTGATAAAAAATTGTGAAGTTTGACTGTAAATTGGCCATGGTTAACTTTTTTCTCAATATAGCTGATTTTAGGTCAACTGTCCAATTGACTGATCAAAAATGTGGTCCAAGGCTTGAAATTTGTCATGAGTGATATTAGAGATCCATAATGATGTTTGAAAGTCACATGAAGCATTGATAGTCCAAAAATCCTTGTGCAACCTCAAACCCTAATTTTGGGTCATTAGTGCATGATGAGAGGTCTTGAGCTGACCAAACCCTAATCCAGTCTTGAGTCAAAGAAATCTTGTGAGAAAAGTTTTGATAAATGGGAGGGCAAATTTTGGGGTACAACACATAGCCTTTGACCAAACTTAACAAAGCATCATTCGTTTCCACCAGTTGTGTGTCGTTCAAATGGACCAACCGTGTGTTATTTGAATGGGCCTCTTTAGCTGAATATGCCACTGAGTCTTCTTGCTTTTGATCACTTGGGCCTAACCCTTCGATCAGACTCAAAAGTAAACAAAAACCAATTATTTCCCAACCATGGCAAGTCCTTCGAATGGGCCACCAAGTTGTGTGTCATAATGCGGGGCTATGTGTGTTGAAAGGTCTGCAGTTGGATTTGAGGGTGATATGAAGGTGATTCAAAATAATCCTGAAGGTGGATTCAAAGGTGATATGAAGGTGTATTCGAAGCAATTTAAAAGGGAATCATTGCTTTGTGGGTTCTAGCGTGAGAGAAACCCCTTCCTTGTTCGTGCAAGTTTGTAGGAGGATTCGAAGGTTGCATAAAAATGGATTTGAAACAAGCCTGAAGATTGATTCGAAGCCAACATGTAGGTGCATTCGAAGGAGACATGTAGGTGACAATGCCTTGTGCATGCTAACATGAGGAAAACCCCTGCCTTGTGAATCAAAGCAAACACGTAAGGAGCCAATGGTGCAATTGAAACCAACATACAAGAGGTCCCTGCTTTGTGTCAATGGAAAACCTTCAGAAAGCCATTGCCCTCTGAATCAAAGAAAGATTTTAGAAGGTCATCTCCTTCTGAATCGAAGGAAGCTTTTCTCGAAGGTCATAATGCCCAGTCGAAGCTAGAATGCAAGAGGCCACTACTTGAATGAAGCTTATGGACCAAAGGATTCATGGAGGGGTCCAGAGTTCGATTCTACATGTGTTACTTTGAAAGGAGACCATACTCCAATCGAAGCTTACCTGCAGGAGGTCATTGCTCCATGAATTGGAGCTTGCATGCAGGAGACCACATGCTTTGTTAATCAAAGCAAGCATGTTGAGAGCTATATGCTTAATCGAAGCTTGTAGAAAGCTTGCTCGAAGGAAAGCCAAATATTCAATCGAAGCGTGTGAATCAAGGCTCGCTCAAAGAAGCCAGAATGTTCAGCCGATGGATGAATGAGTCAAGCAAGCCTGCTTTTCTTCAATTTTGTCAACAAAAAAATCATTTTTATCTGTTTTGCCCCCTTTTGTCTCTTTTTGTGCTTTTGCAAACTTTGAGCTTTTGAAAATCCTTGTGATAAAATTCCTTGAGAAATGAGAGGGAAAATTTTGGGGTACAACAACCTCCCTTGCTCAATCTTCTTGAACCTGAAGAGTGAGATTGACAGATATGCCTTTCGTGACTTGAAGGTGAAAGATGATTGAACACTAAAGTGCCAAGAAATTTTCCCTTGACGTGTTGAATTGGGAATAGGCTTATGGATGCCATTTGGAGAGATGATGGAGAGTTGTTGGAAATGGGCTTACATATGGCACCCATAGTGACATAAAAGATATTTGTTTCGCCTGTCTTTTTCTGCAAGGAAGAGGGTTAGTTGCATGCATAAGTATGCATGGCTTAATGATGTTCTCAAAATAAATGAGATTATGCTGTATGTGTATGCTATATGATGTATGAAGATGAAATATGATTGAAGTGCATCCTTGTATGGAAAAATAAATCCTTGACAAATGTTGGGGAGCCTTGGGAAGCTGAATCCCAGACTGCTGCTGGGGATGAATATCATGCTCCTCTTCAGACTTTGTTTTAGGATATTTCTGCTGGGGGAATATTGTTTTGTTTGAGAAGACTCTGAGGAGAGTGTTGATCTCATGCTTGAGGAAAAGAGCTCAGGAGTCTTAGTTGTCCATTGCTCTACTAGGGAGTTATCTCTTGAAAGTTAGTTATTATCTGGTCGGACTCCAGGCTTCACAACGACTTACTGGGGATAAAGAAGTTGACGATTATCTAGTTGTTTTCCAGGTTTTGCAGCAACTCACCGGGGATTGTAGAAAAGTCTACTAGGGAAGAGGAGTTTTGTTTAGTGATTTGTAAAAGTAAAACTTTTAGCTGTTCGGTTCCAGGTTTCAGCACCTTGACTGGAGGTAACTGTTATCTGGTCGGGTCCAGGCTTCAACAACTTAAAATTATGGTTTACTGTTATCCAATCGGATCTGGGTTTCAGTAACTTGAGCTAGAGGTTAACTATTATTTGGTCGGTTCTAGGCTTCAACAACTTAAAATTGTGGTTTACTGTTATCCAGTCGGATCCGGGTTTCAGTAACTTGAGCTGGAGGTTAACTGTTATCTAGTCGGGTCTAGGCTTCAGCAACTTAAAATTGTGGTTTACTGTTATCCAGTCGGATCCGGGTTTCAATAACTTGAGTTGGAGGTTATCTGTTATTTGGTCGGGTCCAGGCTTTAACAACTTACAATTATGGTTTACTATTATCCGGTCAGATCCGGGTTTCAGCAAATGGAGAAGTTAAACTATTATATGGTCGGTTCCATGCTTTAGTAACTTGGAATAATGGTTTACTATTATCCAGTCGGACCCGGGTTTCACAGTAAGTTGAACTGGTGGTTAACTGTTATCTGGTTGGGTCCAGGCTTCAGTAACTTGGAAAAATGGTTTTACTGTTATCTGGTCGGATCCAGTCTTCACAGTAAGTTGAGGGTAGGGTGAAGTTGAACTAGTATTTGGTCGGGTCCAGGATTCGTAGTAACTTGCTTGAAAGGATGAAGTTGACTGTTATCTGGTCGGGTTCCAGGCTTTTTAGCAACTTTTGGAGATAACAAAGACTTTGTTGGAGACTTCACTAGGGATTAGGGGTTGTGGTCCCTTGATTCATAATAGTCTGAGAGATAAACTCAAGCTGAAGAGGACAGACTCAGCCGGGGAAGACAGACTCATATAGGGAATTTTGTTGTTTGTTGGGGAAATAAATCATGTTGAGGAATATTTGACGAGCTGCTGGGGGAGATGTATTCTTTGGACAAAGCTCCTCAAGACTTCTTCTTACAACCAACTCAACTGGGAAGAGAGTTTTCCAGAGATTGAAACTCTGGTTGGGGAGTTTATGAATCCCAATTTGTGAGGATAATGCTAATGGAAAGACTCTGTGGGGATGTCTTGAATGCAATTGGGGAGATGTTTGTCACTATTTTTGGAGCATGTGTTAAAAGTTTAATCATGTTCATATTCATATGTTCATTCAATTTTAGTCATTGGACCTCTTCGCATTCAAAACAGAAAAAACAAAAGGTTTGTTCTTCAAAGTATATTTGTATTGATGTTTTGCCCATGAATATGCTTTTTGTACAAAGAGACAGAAATCCTAGTAAGAGGAAATCGCCAAAAGAAATGAAAAGTGTACAGAGTGAAAAAAAAAAATAATAGCCATGCAAAAGTGATCTTATTGTCCCCACACTGTTATTTCCTTTATGTCTTCGAGTAAACCTTTTCCATTGAACGAAGTCGATTGGATTGATTTTGGACCATTTGAACCTTCAGATTTTTGGTAATAAAACTGGCTGTTGGGATTCCACGGGACATAATCATACGCTTTAATCCTTAAATTTTGTCTGGGCCGCCCTTTCGGGTTTTCAGCCCACCGGGATACCCATTTTTGCCCGAGTCTCCCTTTCAGGTTTTCGACTTACCGGGTGTACATTCTTTTGCATATATCCCTAATTTTTGCCCAAACCCTTTTGGTTCGCCGGGATGCCCTTATTTTTGCATAGGTGTGTCAACCTAGCGGGTAATTTTATGTGTAGTATTTTTTAACTATGGCCGCTGTTGTACCCCAAAATTTTCCCTCCCATATTTCTCAAGACATTGCAAGAAAAATCTCCAAGTGGCTCAAGGTTGCTCAAGAATTGGTAAGACAAGCTATCTCCTAAGGCAGTCAACCCCAAATTAGGGTTTTGTGTTGCATCAAGATACTTGATTCCAAATGAGCTCAAGTGCTCCCCAATGTCCTAATATGCTCTCAAGATCATCCATGTCAAATTTCAAGCCTTGTAGAGGAAATTTGCTCAGTCAATTGCTCAAAGGTCCAAAAATCGACTATGCTAGGGCAAAAGTCAACTGTGACCTACATACAGTCAAACTTCAAGATTTTTTGTCAACATTCTCATTTTGAAGTATATTTCATAATTTGATCAAGGGTTGATCATGATTCATCAAGGATTGCTCAAAATTCATCGACTCAAAAGTTGCTAAATTAGGGTTTTGTAGGAAAAGTCAACTCAACTTTGACCAAGCATAACTTTCTCATACTTTATGATAAATGACCCATCCAAAGGATAATTTTGAAGAGGATGCAATTACATACAATCCATATTCATACCCCAAGATCAAAAAATGCACTCACAAGAAGTTATGAATTTGGACATTATAGGTCATTTTTGAAAGTCAACAAAAACACATTTTTTGCCAAAGCTTATAACTTGAGCATGGAATATCAAAATGAGATGAGACCAAAAGGGTTGGTTATAGGACATCTCACGCTTTCTAAAAAGTCCTAGAACACCTCCAAAAGTTCAAAATTGAAGAAGTTATGCATTGTTGAAGTTGGACTTTTTTGCAAAATTGCCAAAAGTCAACTATCCCCAAAACTTCAAATTTTGTCAAGTGGGCCCATTCATTTCCACTTGATTCGAGTTTGCATCATTGTCCATGTGCCCTAGCTTCATCCATGTGTTTATATATCATTTTTATTATTTAATTTTATTTTTATTTGAATTTATTCATTTTAAATCAAATTAAATCATATAAAATCAAAAAAATTGATAACCAAAGATTTTTTATTGATTGTAGGCTTCAATGGACAGCTAGCACATCCCCAAACTCGTATCAAACAAAATCATGTGCAAAAAGATTGAATGGAATCAAATTTGGAAAGGTTTAATAATGGAGATCAAATCACATTCATGTGCATTGATATGAAGGGATTCAGTCCATGATTCTTACCCTAATACAAAGCACATTACATAAGCAAGGTAAAGACACGAAAACAAGGGTTGGAAAATGCAGAGAGAGGCAGAACAAAAATTGGAAAATTCAAAAAAAAGCTTGAGGTCGAAATCCAGGTCGATTGCTGGCCATTCATACAAGCTACCTGGATCTAAACCAAGCATCTTCAGGCTTCCAAACGCGATGTAAGTCCCACGTAACATAGCTCTGTTCTTGGATTCAATTTGGTCTATTCTGGCATCATTTGAATGAAATAATTGCATATTCATGACCCTCATATTATTTGCAAACCATTGGCAATAATCAATTTGATTTATAGGCGCTGTAACCACGAAACACCATAGCTAGGGTTGTGTTTTTGTTTTTGGGGATTCTTATTTCAGGTAAAATTGGTCCATGTAATGGGTATGGTTACATCCAGGAGGATGAGATGAACACAACCATGCCCTAGAAAGTCATTCTTATTGCCTGGAGACGATTTTAGGAATGATCTGCGTTTTTAGCTGCAGATTCAAATCCGCAGGTAATATTATAGTAGTGGGAGGACAGGGACAAAGAGCTGGCACTCACTCATTGGGCCATTCAAAAATGGCGTGCGTATTATTATTTTTTTTTACCAATTAACTTTGTTTTGCTATATTATCATTATTGCGTAATATATTTACAAACAAATCAAGGTAGTGTAGTGGCAAGCGTGCAATGGTAAACTCCTTCAGGACCTGGGTTCGAATCCCAGGTCCTCCACTTTCTCAATATTTTTTCTCTTCAGGTATTCCTATGCGCGCATTAGCTTGCAGCCTACCATGCATCCTCGTGCATCCAAGAGACAGATGGCCAATGGCCAGATCTGATGGCTAGGGATTGAAGGACCACCAAGGCACTGATCAACGCATGCATATTAGATCAGAGAAGGAAAAAAGGGCCAGCATTATTGGGCCAAGAAATTACTACCAGCACCACATTGCAAGCCCAATTTGCTTTTCTCTAATTCTTTTATATTTATATTATTTCATTTATTTATTTTACTAACCCATCAAATTATTTTCTTTTTTATTAAAAAATCACAAAACATTTTTCTATCCAATTAAATTCAAGATATTTATTTTTATTTAAAAAAAGTAATTAATTTAATTAGGTTATTAATTATTAGACAACTTTAATTTCTTTTTACATAATTAAAATTAATTAGAATAAATAGGTTTTATTACTAACTTAATTATTTTATTTCTTTCCTAAAATAACAAAAAACCCAAAAATATGTCATTTAATTATTTTCATTAATTAATTTAATAACCAATCAATTTTGCATTTAATTTAAAAATCTAATTTCTTTTCTTAAAAAAATATTAAAAACAACAAAAAAACATTTTCTTTTTTTAATTAGGATAGAAGGGTCAAAACCCTAATTTCTCGTCGATCTAATTTTTAATCGCGCGCTTTATTATTATTTTGCCCAATTATTGTATCTGCTCACAGTTTGTAATAATTTAATTAGGACGTTTATTTACCTTTATCGCTTTTATTTATCATTTTACGATATTTAATGTAACTGCTCATGGGATGTAATAGTTTAATTAGGACATTTATTCTACATTTATCGCTTTAACTTCGAAGGGTTTGTTTTTGGCTATGTAAATACCCGAAGCCTTGTAATAGCTTAGTTTAATTTCCGCATTTTAAATTCCGCAAAATATTAACTGTTAGATGTATGATTTAGGATGCATGACAAGAATGTATGTTTAATTTTAAAACGGTTAGATAACCCTAAAAATGTGCAAAGATAACTAATCTGAAATTGAATCACTCGCACATGCGCACTCCTAGGGTATACTCCCACTTGGTTGCCTTCGGTAAACATTCATTGAGTATAGGATTCTTTAGAGGTTGCCCTCTTGTCTAAAAGATCATAGTTGCCTCGAAACGGTTGCCTCGGATATTGTTGCCTCAAACAAATGATCTAAGACATTAGGGTTACCGCTAAGGCATCCTAACATTGCTTTGGTGACCGTATGTCCCTCATTCGAATTGACCCTTAAACTCCAACAACGGTGCTACCTACTCATTAATAGTTGGATAGCATTGTCTAAAGGAAAATAACATAGAATGATTCCTTTTTCGAGTAGGTAGATTAGCTCTTAGATACTTGCTCTTTCAAAACAAATTTTTTCACACTTACACTCCTTTTCAAACAAAGTTTTCAAAAACACTTCATTACACTCTTGAGGACAGAAGCAAGAGTTAAATCGAAGTTAAAAACAAAAACTTTTCAAACCCACAAGCACAAAGAAAACAATTTTGAAAACAATGAGCAAGTACCTAAGAGCCCGTAGATAACTACGGATAGAAAGGGTGCTAATACCTTCCCTTTCTATAATCTAACCCCCGTACTCAGAAAATCTCGAAAAAGGAATTTTTCTGTGCTTTTTTCCTTTCCTTGTTGGATAAAATAAAAGTCGGTGGCGACTCTTGCTTACCGCGACATTTTCCGAACAAAAAACCCAAAACGCAAACCAGTATTCCAAAAACAGTCAGTTCTTCCCACCGTATCACAGAACTGGCGACTCTGTTGGGGAATATTAATAAGTGGGATGTACCTTAGGAATAGTTCATAATGTTTTCAATTGCTTGACTTGTATGCTTTATCATTGTAGGTTGAATCGGAGTTACTATAGATCCTAACCCGGATCTGGGGGATACCCTTTAGGTAAGTAGCAATAAACTGTGAGGGAACTGTACGACGTAGATCGATACAATTGAAATAATAGCTACGTTGGTGTGGAACTTTAGTTTGTACCGATATCCCTTGTGGCGCAACGAGGAGAATATGGGTCTTCTAAGGGGTCATTAAGCACCAACTGACCTTAGAACCTTTAAATTGACCAACTTGGCCATAGAACAGTAGCAGTATGCTACACTCATTGAGACTAAACTCTCGCGATGATTCTGACCGCAAGAAAAGGTTACTAAACTGGAATTATGACCGATCGAGGGTAGTCAGTGATATTGAGATCCTCTAGAACCCGGTTACTATTTTTAGGACAGGTTTGAACCAACTAAACTGAAAGAGGGTAATACCTAAACTCCTTGCCAGCCTGAAATCTAAGGGCTATCTGTGTGACTTGTTTTCCCTTACCATATTTTCTATTTGTGAATACTTGTGGTGTGTATCTTATCATAACATCATGCATCATGACATTGCATGCATATTGCATTGGACTAACCCATTTCAAAGACAGAGGGGATTCATCTTTGTTCTGTTTTGTAGGTCATATGCGTAGAAACACTATTCGGATCAACTTTGTCCAGGTTCCCACTCAGCTTAAGGAATTGGTTGCAAAGGTTTCATATACTACCTCCTTTATCAGAAGACATGGGCACCTCCTTGGTTTGGTCACCTCCAGGATGGATGAATAGATGATGAGTGTCCTAGTCCAGTTCTTTGATCCACTGTACCACTGCTTTACTTTTCTGGACTACCAGTTGGTCCCTACCTTGGAAGAGTTCTCTGATCTGCTTGGTATCTCCATTCTAGAGCAGACCCTGTTTACAGGTTGGGAGAAGATCCTTAGGCCGGAAGAGATTGCTTCAGCCATCCATCTGACAAAGGCTGAGGTAATGTCTAATTGGGAAACTAGAAGTGGGACAAAAGGCTTCTTGGCTAAATTCTTGGTTGATTGGGCTAATCAGTTCTGGGACAGTCTAGACTTTCAGGCATTTGAAGACATTCGGGCTCTTCTCATATATGGTTTGGTGTTGTTTCCTAACTCAGATTCTTTCGTCAACGTCAATGCGGTGAAGATCTTCATTTCCCGTAATCCGGTACCCACTCTCTTGGGTGACATTTTACACTCTCTTTATGCCCGTACCGCTCGGAAATGGGGAACCCTTATGAGTTATGCACCATTGCTGGCGAGGTGGTTTATTTCTCACCTCCCCAAATCAGTTTTGAAGAACAAGGAAGGCATGGGCTGGGCCTACAGGATTATGTCTCTCTCTCATAATGACATTATTTGGACTATCAAGGGTATGGAAGACGTGGCTATTATTGATCGCTTTGGGGAGTACCCCAATGTTCCACTGCTAGGAACCCATGGAGGAATCACTTATAATCCATGTTTGGCCTTACGTCAGTTTGGGCGAGCTAGAAGGGAAGGACCTCGTGAGTTGCTAATGCCAAGTATTGTCTTTGATTTCAAAGGGGATAGTGACGAGCAACGCCGCAGGTTCATCCGAGCTTGGGATAGAGTTCACAAGTTTGATCCGCACGAGCTAGGTGCAAAGACTTCTCTTCCGATGGAGCCATATCTCCGATGGGTTCGAATCCGTGCCCAAAAGCTGGGAATGTTGTACGAAGCTGTCTTGCCTGTGATTGTTAAGGTTGCTGATGAAGAAGGGGTTCCTCCTACCATCCTCCATCCATACATGCCTACTGACATTGGGGCATTGAAGAGGTCCTGGATGTAGCTAAGGGAAGAGCGGGATACTTATAGAGAAAAGTATCACGAGCAAGAGCGAAAGATCCAGAAGTTGACAAGGCAGTTGGAGAATGAGCAGATCCTCAATGACTATGTAAACACCAAAGGCAAACGACCATGGGAGCGCTGATTGTCTTTTTATTATCTCTAGTTTTGATTTATTTTTTAGTATTTCCTCTTTTGTAACGCTTTAAAGGCATCTGTTGAACATTTGAATTCAAAAGTTTATCTAATAAAAGTGTGTTTCATTTTTGGTTTACAAATTTGAATCTCTAAAGTCTTTGAAATCATATCATACGCATTTCATTCCCATGCACCTCATAACAGATACCCTTACAGGTTTTTCTCATCTTCTTCGTTGTTTATTTCAGCATCATATCTTCCGAAACATCAACTGAACAAGCAATCAAAGCTCTACAAGCTCAAAACACCCAGTTCCAGGAATTATTCATCAACTTGGCTAAGGGTCAGCAAGATCTGAAGACCCTTATCTTGAAAGAGAAAAAGAAAAAGAAGAAGAAGACAGTCCTCTTGAACATGGGTCACAGGTTTGGAAACAGGCTACGAGATGAAGTCAATCTATCCCACTCATCTGGAGGGGGAGAAAACCAAGAAGAAAGGAGGGTTCCTATCCCTGTGGTATCTGACCACGAGACTGACTTTGACGAAGACCAGTATCCTCCAGCTGAGGATAGGTATAAACAGCTTGAAGATCGGTTAAGTGCGATGGAAATCTAGAAGGTCCCTGGGTTGGACTTTGGTGATCTAGGTTTGTCATCTGGGGTGGTGATTCCCCACAAATTCAAAGCCCTAGCCTTTTCTAAATACGACGGAGTTTCTTGTCCGAAGCTGCATCTTCGGTCGTATGTTAGAAAGATTCATCCATACACCGCTGACAAGAATCTCTGGATCCACTTCTTTCAAGACAGTCTCTCAGGGACTCAGCTTGAATGGTTTTACCAGTTGGAAGGAGCTAGTATCCGTAATTGGGAAGATTTAGCTGCTGCTTTCTACAAGCAGTACTAATACAATGCCGACCTCGCTCCCACGCGTACCCAACTCCAGGGTATGTCTATGGGTACGAGTGAAGGTTTCAAAGATTATGTTCAGAAGTGGAGGGACCTTGCTGGGAGAGTTCAACCTCCCTTGGCTGATAGGAAACTAGTGGATATGTTTCTGGGGACCCTATCTGGTCCTTATTTCAACCATCTGATTGGAAGTTCATCGTTCAGGTTTACAGAGCTGATCATGACCGGGGAAAGAATTGAGGCTGGTGTCAAATCTGGCAAGATACAGAAGGGTGCTTCGTCAAGCACCAAGAAGAAGCCCTTTAAGAAGGAGTCGAGTGCTGTTTACAGTTCAAAAAGCCAGAATAGACCTGAACACCACCAAGCTGTTAATGCGATTGTTATTTCAAGACCTGCTGTTGCTCCTCAGCGCAACAATCAGCCAAGGGCCGAGAGGCCGTGAAGGCAATTCACTCAGCTCAACATGACTTTATCCCAAATTCTATCGCAGCTATTAAAGACCAACTTGGTGATTCCGAAGGAGGCCCCGAAGAGTCCCAACACAACATCACCGATGTACGATCCGAATGCCCACTGTGCTTTTCACTCTGACAGCCCGGGGCATGATACAGATAACTGCTGGGTCTTGAAGAACAAGGTACAGGACTTGATTGATGCGAAAGAGATTGAGTTCGAAGTGCCAGGAAAGCCTAATGTCATAACGGCTCCTATGCCGAAACATGATGCGGGAGTAAATGCTATTGAGGATGATGATGATGAAGAGTTTGATATTGATAGCTGGATTTACCCAACTACCGATGGTGGCCTGAGCAATTGGACGGCAAGGATTCCATGCCCGTTTCTTATATCACACAGTAATGAGACTTTTGTTTTGAATTTGTAACAAACAATTTTTAAACTTTACAGCCCGGTGTCTTACCCGAGGCATCGTGGTTTTGTTTGTGAGGGCTTTATGTGTGTCATCTACATATATCATTAATAAAAGCATTGGACGTTTCTTGCATTTCGAATTTTGCGCTTCTTGTTTTATTTTATTATATATTGCAAAACAACTATTTTACACACACTCACATATACAGGTCTACATCCACTCTGGATCCCACTGATAACGACTCTGCTACTGCCGGTTATGACTTCGAAAGTCCGATCAACTTAGCCGAAGACGAAGGTGAAGATGATTGCGAAGTGCATGGTGAAATTTCTAGACTGTTACTTCAGGAAGAGAGGGCCATACAGCCGCATGAAGAGTCAATGGAAACAGTAAATCTGGGTATAGAGGTAGATAAGAAAGAGGTCAAGATCGGTGCAAATCTGGAGCCTAATGTTAAACAACGGTTGATTTAGATGCTGTGTGACTATGTTGAGATCTTTGCCTGGTCTTATGAAGATATGCCTGGGTTGGATACCGATATCGTGGTTCACCGCTTGCCTACCAAGGAAGACTGTCCTCCAGTGAAACAAAAGGTTCGTCGAATACGCCCGGATATGTCTGAGAAAATCAAGGCCGAAGTTATGAAATAGTTTGATGCCGGTTTTCTAGTAGTTACTTCTTACCCACAGTGGGTTGCCAACGTGGTTCCTGTGCCGTAGAAGGATGGTAAAGTTCGAATGTGTGTTGACTATAAGGATCTGAATAGGGCAAGTCCCAAGGATGATTTCCCTCTGCCTCATATCGACGTTCTGGTCGACAACACCACACAGCACAAGGTCTTCTCCTTCATGGATGGTTTCTCCGGTTATAATCAGATTAAAATGGCTCCCGAGGATATGGAGAAGACAACCTTTGTTACTCAATGGGGTACCTTTTGCTATAAAGTCATGCCTTTTGGATTGAAAAATGCTGGGGCAACATATCAGCGCGCCATGGTCGCCTTGTTCCATGACATGATCCATCATGAGATTGAGGTATACGTTGATGACATGATTGCAATATCCCATAATGAGGAAGAACATCTGGACCATCTTCAAAAGTTGTTTGACAGGTTGAAGTTGTACAAGCTGAGGTTAAACCCGAACAAGTGCACCTTCGGGGTGAGATCTGGTAAGCTGCTGGGTTTCGTCGTAAGTGATAAAGGTATTCAAGTGGATCCTGCAAAGGTGAAGGCTATACAGGAAATGCCAGCTCCCCGAACAGAAAAAGAAGTCAGAGGCTTTCTGGGACGTCTGAACTACATTGCTCGATTCATCTCACACCTGACTTCTACTTGTGAGCCAATCTTCAAGCTACTGAAGAAAGATCAAGTGGTAAGATGGAACGATGAATTCCAGGCTGCTTTCTAAAGGATAAAAGAATATCTTCAAGAGCCACCTATTCTGATGCCTCCAGTTGAAGGGAGACCTCTGATCTTATCCTTGACAGTACTCGGCAATTCAATGGGGTGTGTGCTGGGGCAGCATGACAAGTCTGGCCGAAAAGAGCATGCTATTTACTACCTTAGCAAAAAGTTTACCGACTGTGAGACCCGATACTCGTTGCTTGAGAAAACTTGCTGCACTTTGGCATGGGCTGCTCGCCGGCTGAGACAGTATATGCTGACTCATACTACTCTATTGATATCAAAGATGGATCCAATCAAGTATATCTTTGAGAAGCCTGCCTTGTCCGGAAGAATAGCAAGATGGCAGATGATCTTGACTGAGTATGACATCCAGTACATGACCCATAAGGCAATCAAGGGAAGTGTATTGGCAGACCATTTGGCACATCAAGAGTGGATGATTACCAGTCTATGAACTTTGAATTCTCGGATGAGAATATCATGTTAGTGACCGACTGTGAAACACCTGGACCGGATGAAGGACCTGAGGAGGGATACCGATGGTCTATGTACTTTGATGGAGCTTCAAACGCTTTGGGTAATGGCATTGGCGCCATGATCATATCTCATAAAGGCTCTCATACTCCGTTTACCGCCCGACTATGTTTCCTCTGCACCAACAATATGGCAGAGTATGAAGCGTGCATCATGGTTCTTTGAGCAGCTATTGACCTAAGGATTAAGTTCTTAAGTGTTTTTGGAGATTCCGCTCTCGTGATCAGTCAGATCAAAGGCGAGTGGGATACGAAATACCCAAATCTTATTCCTTACAAGGAGTATGTGTTGACGTTGCTTCCGCACTTCGAGGAGATAACCTTTGAACACTTCCCTAGAGAGGAGAATCAGTTGGCGGACGTGCTGGATACGATGTCTTCTATGTTCAAAGTCAATTGGGACAACGAAGCTCCCCAGATTACCATTGAAAGGTTGGACGAACCTACACATTGCTGTGACATTGAGACTGAAGAGGTAGCGGATAAACCCTGGTTTCATGAGGTAAAGAGGTATCTCGAAGCTCAGGAGTACCCCGAGGGCGCATCTGTTAATGATAAGAAGTTTCTGAGGAGGTTCGCGGCGAAATTCTTCATCAACAATGGTATTCTTTACAAGCGTAACCATGATTCGACCTTGCTGCGATGTGTGGATAAGGACGGAGCAGAAAGGATCATGGTCGAGTTACATGAAGGTACTTTCGGGACTCATTCCAGTGGACACACCATGGCAAAGAAAATCCTTCGGCCATGATACTATTGGTCCACAATGGAAGCTGACTGTTATCCGCATTCTCGGACCTGTCACAAGTGCCAAGTCTATGCTGATAAGGTGCATATACCTCAGGTTCCTCTGAACGTCCTGACGGCTCCATGGCCTTTTGCAATGTGGGGCATCGATATGATCGGCGAGATCAGACCTGCGGCATCCAACAGGCATCGTTTCATCCTGGTAGCCATTGATTACTTTACAAAGTGGGTTGAAGCAGCTTCCTTTGCTACCGTAACCAAGAACGTCGTGGATCGGTTCATTCGGAACAACCTGATCTGTCGATATGGTGTACCAGAGAGGATCATTACGGACAATGGTACAAATCTCAATAATAAGATGATCACCGAACTCTGCAAACAGTTCAAGATACAGCATTACAACTCTTCTCCCTACTGGCCGAAGATGAACGCGGCTGTAGAAGCGACTAATAAGAACATTAAGAAGATTGTGCAGAAGATGACAGTGACGTACAAAGATTGGCATGAGATGTTACCATTTACTCTTCATGGGTACCGTACCTCAGCGCGGACGTCAACAGGGGAAACCCCATATTCCTTGGTATATGGTATGGAGGCAGTCTTGCCCATTGAAGTTTAGATACCCTCTCTTCGGATTATGAAGGATGCAGGTTTGAGCGAATATGACTAGATTCAAACCCGGCTTGATTAGCTGAACTTAATCGACGAAAAGAGACTTACTGCTATTTGTCATGGTCATATGTATCAAAAGCGGATGATCAAGGCATTTAACAAGAAAGTTAGACGACAAGAGTATCAAGTTGGGGACCTGGTTATCAAGCGCATCATACTGCCACAAGGTGATCCCAGGGGAAAATGGACCCCTACTTACGAAGGGCCGTTTGTGGTTAAGAACATCTTCTCAGGAGGAGCTATAATTCTAACCACCATGGATGGTGACGACCTTCCTCACCCTGTCAATGCAGACATAGTGAAAAGATACTACGCATGAACAAAGACCCGATAGGTTGACTGGCCTAGGAAAAAATAAGGGCTTCCCGGCGACCCAAAAGGGTTCGGGCAAAAATAAGGGATGAAATAAAAAAAATTTATACACCCGGCAAGTCGAAAACCTGAAAAGGAAGCTTGGGCAAAAAAGGGTATCCCAGTGGACTAAAAACCCGAAAGGGCGGTCCAGGCAAAAATTAGGGATCTAAGCGTAACACTATGTCTCATTGGATCGCCTACAACCAGACTTCGGTATCAACTATCAAGCTCGGACGACACTAATCAATCTGATCTACTTTCAACCAAGTAGCAAAGTGATGAGATGCTCGAGGACATAAGGGCAATAGCAGAGTTGGAACCCAGTGGGATTATTTACATAGCTGTTTTGTTTAGTTTTTCACAAATTGTGTAAATGCTATTATTCGGCGGCGTTCTCTTACTAGGACGTCAGCCTCTTGTACAAAAATGCCTATTTACAAGCCAAACTTCAAAATCAATACGATTCATTTTCAGTGAAATTTCAAACTGTTTTTTCCTTTTTCTGTTTTGTTTTGCAAAGAACGTCCAATGTTCAATTTTGATATATGCATTTGACATTAATTGCTGCTCATAAAAATTTACACGCAAAACAAAAGACCATTACTTGTAATATCAGAAACAGGGGCAAATAAGAATTGTCCAAACTGTACAGTTGCTCTGTCCACCAGGTACAAGGGTAAATTTAGCTGAAGAATATGGCTGGAATACTTTCACTCCCCGCAGAGTAAGAAAGAGACAGTAATGTTAACTCTCCCCAGCTGAGACTTGCAACTATGAATGAATCGGTAATATTCTCCCCAAGCAGAGTTTATTTACCATAAGCACTGAAAGGTCTTAATATTCCCCAATGGAGTATAAGAATATTCC
Organism: Vicia faba; assembly: GCA_948472305.1. Lineage (NCBI taxonomy): Eukaryota > Viridiplantae > Streptophyta > Magnoliopsida > Fabales > Fabaceae > Vicia > Vicia faba. Next base: position 1,508,827,492 of record OX451738.1, read on the forward strand.
CCGACAGAATACAAAATATCCCCAGTGGAGTTTGAAATTTTTCCCAGCGCAGTCTGAAAAAGCTTCCCCAGTGGATTTGGAAATATCCCCAGTAAACTTTGGAAGATTTTCCCCAGCAGAGCTCAAAGGATTATCCCCAATAGAGTCTGAAAGGTTATCCCCAGTGAAGTCGCAATTGAAATATCATCCCCCAGCGACAAACAAGAAGTCAATCCCCAACAGGATTCAATATCACCAGCAACGGTAATTCACCTCCAGCAGAATTTATCGGTTGAATCCTCAGCAGAGCATCTCTTCCCCACAGAGTAACCTCCTCATCAGTTTATTCCCCAACGGAGTTATCCTCTCCTGCAGGTTTATTCTCGCAATCATCATCATTCGCCATCCCCAGCAGAAACGAAGAATCGAACTCTTTTCTCCAGCAGCTATCCGAGATTTATTTTCCCCAGCTAAAAGCATTACATTTCCATACATCATGACGCATGCATATATGCATCAAACAACACGATCTCATTTATTTTGAGAACATCATTGTTTGATATATATCATACATTTCATACAGCTAACCTTTACCTTTCAGGAAGGATGCAGTTAAATTCAAAGCTATGAAGCTTTTATCTCATTCGAAGTACTGACCGGTTCTTAAATCTCAACTGAATTATCCTCGGTTGAATTACAGATAAGGTTCTAAATCTCGGCAAAGTTCCTTCGTCGAAGTATGGACGAGTTCTTAAATCTCAACAGAGTTTTCTTGGTTGAATTACAGATAAGTCCTAAATCTCGATGAAGATGTTTCCCTCAGTCGAAGTACTGACCGATTCTTAAATCTCAACTGAATTATCCTCGGTTGAATTACAGGTAAGGTTCTAAATCTCGGCAAAGTTCCTCCGTCGAAGTATGGACGAGTTCTTAAATCTCAACAGAATTATCCTCGGTTGAATTACAAACAAGTCTTAAATCTCGATGAAGATGTTTCCCTCAGTCGAAGTACTGACCGGTTCTTAAATCTCAACTGAATTATCCTCAGTTAAATTACAGATAAGGTTCTAAATCTCGGCAAAGTTCCTCTGTCGAAGTACGGACGAGTTCTTAAATCTCAACAGAATTATCCTCGGTTGAATTAAAGACAAGTCCTAAATCCCGATGAAGATGTTTCCCTCAGTCGAAGTACTGACCGGTTCTTAAATCTCAACTGAATTATCCTCGGTTGAATTACATATAAGGTTCTAAATCTCGACAATTTTCCTCCGTCGAAGTGTGGACGAGTTCTTAAATCTCAACAAAATTATCCTCGGTTGAATTACAGACAAGTCCTAAATCTCGATGAAGATGTTTCCCTCGGTCGAAGTACTGACCGATTCTTAAATATCAACTGAATTATCCTCGGTTGAATTACAAATAAGGTTCTAAATCTCGGCAAAGTTTCTCCGTCGAAGTATGGACGAGTTCTTAAATCTCAACAGAATTATTCTCGGTTGAATTACAGATAAGTCCTAAATCTCGATGAAGATGTTTCCCTCAGTCGAAGTACTGACCAATTCTTAAATCTCAACTGAATTATCCTCGGTTGAATTACAGATAAGGTTCTAAATCTCGGCAGAGATCCTTCGTCGAAGTACGGACGAATTCTTAAATCTCAACAGAATTATCCTCGGTTGAATTACGGACAAGTTCTTAAAATTCAGCAGAGATGTTTTCTCAATTGAAGTACAGGCAAGTTTCTAAATCTCAACAAAGATCAGACGTCCCCAGCAGAATCTTTTACAACAACAGGTGTGCAAGCTCTCGCTAAGGAATCTCTTATGCGATCGACACTCCTGCAAATGGCATCTTTAAGCCCATCCCCTTGTCACCAATCTCCAAATGACATCTGTAAACCCATTCCCGACATCACAAGGCTGATACCACTTCATGCGAGTGCAAATTTCTGGGCACTCTAGTGTTCAATCATCTTCCACCTTCAGATCACGAAAGGCTCCAAAGCCAATCTACATCCTCAGGTTTAAGAAGATTGAACAGGGGTAACTGTTGTACCCCAAAATTTTCCCTCCCATATTTCTCAAGACATTGTAAGAAAAATCTCCAAGTGGCTCAAGGTTGCTCAAGAATTGGTCAGACAAGCTATCTCCTAAGGCAGTCAACCCCAAATTAGGGTTTTGTGTTGCATCAAGATCCTTGAGTCCAAATGACCTCAAGTTCTCCCCAATGTCCTAATATGCTCTCAAGATCATCCATGTCAAATTTCAAGCCTTGCAGAGGAAATTTGCTCAGTCAATTGCTCAAAGGTCCAAAAATCGACTGTGCTAGGGCAAAAGTCAACTGTGACCTACATACAGTCAAACTTCAAGATTTTTTGTCAACATTCTCATTTTGAAGTATATTTCATCATTTGATCAAGGGTTGATCAATATTCATCAAGGATTGCTCAAATTTCATCAAGACTCAAAAGTTGCTAAATTAGGGTTTTGTAGGAAAAGTCAACTCAACTTTGACCAAGCATAACTTTCTCATAATTTATGAGAAATGACCCATCCAAAGATAATTTTGAAGAGGATGCAATTCCCTACAATCCATCTTCATACCCCCAAGGTCAAAAAATGCACTCACAAGAAGTTATGAATTTGGACATTATAGGTCATTTTTGAAAGTCAACAAAAACACCTTTTTTGCCAAAGCTTATAACTTGAGCATGAAATATCAAAATGAGATGAGACAAAAAGGGATGGTTAGAAGACATCTCAATATTTCTAAAAAGTCCAAGAACACCTCCAAAAGTTCCAAATTGAAGAAGTTATGCATTGTTGAAGTTGGACTTTTTTGCAAAATTGTCAAAAGTCAACTATCCCCAAAACTTCAAATTTTGTCAAGTGGGCCCATTCTTTTCCACTTGATTCTAGTTTGAATCATTGTCCACGTGCCCTAGCTTCAGCCATGTGTCCATATATCATTTTTATTATTTAATTTGATTTTTATTTGAATTTATTCATTTTAAATCAAATTAAATAATATAAAATCAAAAAAATTGATAACCAAAGATTTTTTATTGATTGTAGGCTTCAATGGACAGCTAGCACATCCCCAAACTCATATCAAAGCAAATCATGTGCAAAAAGATTGAATGGAATCAAATTTGGAAAGGTTTAATAATGGAGATCAAATCACATTCATGTGCATTGATATGAAGGGATTCAGTCCATGATTCTTACCTTAATACAAAGCACATTACATAAGCAAGGTAAAGACACGAAAACAAGGATTGGAAAGTGCAGAGAGAGGCAGAACAAAAATTGGAAAATTCACAAAAAAGCATGAGGTCGAAATCCAGGTTAGAGGCATTTTCAGAAGACGAGACTTGTTCCAAACGATTGCTGGCCTTTCATACAAGCTACCTGGATCTAAACCAAGCATCTTCAGGCTTCCAAATGTGATGTAAGTCCCACGTGACATAGCTCTGTTCTTGGATTCGATTTGGTCTATTCTGGCATCATTTGAATGAAATAATTGCATATTCATGACCCTCATATTATTTGCAAACCATTGGCAATAATCAATTTGATTTATAAGCGATGTAACCACGAAACACCATAACTAGGATTGTGTTTTTGTTTTTGGGGATTCTTATTTCAGATAAAATTGGTCCATGTAATGGGCATGGTTACATCCAGGAGGATGAGACGAACACAACCATGCCCTAGAAACTCATTCTTATTGCCTGGAGACGATTTTAGGAATGAGCTGCGTTTTTAGCTGCAGATTCAAATCCACATGTAATATTATAGTAGTGGGAGGACAGGGACGAAAAGCTGGCACTCACTCATTGGGCCATTCAAAAATGGCACGCATTTTATTTTTTTCTGACCAATTAACTTTGTTTTGCTATATTATCATTATTGCGTAATATATTTACAAACATATCAAGGTAGTGTAGTGGCAAGCGTGCAATGGTAAACTCCTTCAGGACCTGGGTTCGAATCCCAGGTCCTCCACTTTCTCAATATTTTTTCTCTTCAGGTATTCCTATGCGCGCATTAGCTTGCAGCCTACCATACATCCTCGTGCATCCAAGAGACAGATGACCAATGGCCAGATCTGATGGCTAGGGATTGAAGGACCACCAAGGCACTGGTCAACGCCTGCATATTGGATCAGAGAAGTCAAAAAGGGCCATCATTATTGGGCCACGAAATTACTACCAGCACCACATTGCAGGCCCAATTTGCTTTTCTCTAATTCTTTTATATTTATATTATTTCAGTTATTTATTTTAGTAACCCATCAAATTATTTTCTTTTTTATCAAAAAATCACAAAACATTTTTCTATCCAATTAAATTCAAGATATTTATTTTTATTAAAAAAAAGTAATTAATTTAATTAGGTTATTAATTATTAGACAACTTTAATTTCTTTTTACAAAATTAAAATTAATTAGAATAAATAGGTTTTATTACTAACTTAATTATTTTATTTCTTTCCTAAAATAACAAAAAACCCAAAAATATGTCATTTAATTATTTTCATTAATTAATTTAATAACCAATCAATTTTGCATTTAATTTAAAAATCTAATTTCTTTTCTTAAAAAAATATTAAAAACAACAAAAAAACATTTTCTTTTTTTAATTAGGATAGAAGGGTCAAAACCCTAATTTCTCGTCGATCTAATTTTTAATCACGCGCTTTATTATTATTTTGCCCAATTATTGTATCTGCTCACAGTTTGTAATAATTTAATTAGGACGTTTATTTACCTTTACCACTTTCATTTATTATTTTACGATATTTAATGTAACTGCTCATGGGATGTAATAGTTTAATTAGGACGTTTATTCTACATTTATCGCTTTAATTTCGAAGGGTTTGTTTTTGGCTATGTAAATACCCGAAGCCTTGTAATAGCTTAGTTTAATTTCTGCATTTTAAATTCCGCAAAATATTAACTGTTAGATGTATGATTTAGGATGCATGACAAGAATGTATGTTTAATTTTAAAACGGTTAGATAACCCTAAAAATGTGCAAAGATAACTAATCTGAAATTGAATCACTCACACATGCGCACTCCTAAGGTATACTCCCACTTGGTTGCCTTTGGTAAACGGTCATTGAGTATAGGATGCTTTAGAGGTCGCCCTCTTGTCTAAAGATCGTAGTTGCCTCGAAACGGTTGCCTCAGATATTGTTGCCCCAAACAAATGATCTAAGACATTAGGGTTACCGCTAAGGCGTCCTAACATTGCTTTGGTGACTGTATGTCCCTCATTCGAATTGACCGTTAAACTCCAACGACGGTGCTACCTAGTCATTAATAGTGGGATAGCATTGTCTAAAGGAAAATAGCATAGAACGATTCCTTTTGCGAGTAGGTAGATTAGCTCTTAGATACTTGCTCTTTCAAAACAAAATTTTTCACACTTACACTCCTTTTCAAACAAAGTTTTCAAAAACACTTCATTACACTCTTGAGGACAGAAGCAAGAGTTAAATCGAAGTTAAAAACAAAAACGTTTCAAACCCACAAGCACAAAGAAAACAGTTTTGAAAACAATGAGCAAGTACCTAAGGGCCCGTAGATAACTACGGATAGAAAGGGTGCTAATACCTTCCCTTTCTATAATCTACCCCCCCGTACTCAGAAAATCTCGAAAAAGAAATTTTTCTATGCTTTTTTCCTTTCCTTGTTGGATAAAATAAAAGTCGGTGGCGACTCTTGCTTACGGCGACATTTTGCAAACAAAAAATGCAAAATGCAAACCAGCATTCCAAAAATAGTCAGTTCTTCCCACCGTATCACAACCGCGTTTACGGGATGTGGGAAATCTTCACCATCCATAGTAGTCAGCATCATGGCACCACCAGAGAAGACTTTCTTTACAACAAATGGTACTTCGTAAGTGGGAGTCCATGGGGGTCACCTTGTGAAAGAATGATGCACTTTATTACCAATTCTCCAGCTTGATACACTCGAGGCTTGATCTTTCTATTAAACGCCTTGATCATATGCTTTTGATACATTTGACCATGGAAAACAGCAGCCAATCGTTTCTCGTCAATCAAGTTCAGTTGATCCAACCTAGTCTGAATCCATTCATCCTCGCCTAGACCTGCTTCTTTCATTATCCTTAAAGAAGGAATTTGAACTATTATGGGCAAGACGTCTTCCAGGCCATAGACCAAAGAGAAAGGAGTTTCCCTAGTTGACGTGCGAGCCGAAGTACGATAGCCATGGAGAGAGAATGGTAACATCTCATGCCAATCTTTGTAGGTTACCACCATCTTTTGCACAATATTCTTGATATTTTTATTGGCAGCTTCAATTGCGCCATTCATCTTGGGTCTGTACGGAGAAGAATTATGATGCTTGATTTTGAACTGAGTACAAAGTTTCGTAATCATAGCATTGTTGAGATTAGTTCCATTGTCAGTGATAATCCTTTCGGGGGTGCCGTAACGGTAGATGAGATTATGCTTAATAAACCTGGATACAACGTTCTTGGTGACTGAGGCATATAAAGCAGCTTCAACCCACTTGGTAAAGTAATTGTGATCGGTGGAAATAGAACTGACTGTTTTGGAATGCTGGTCCGCGAAATGTCGCGGTAAGCAAGAGTCGCCACCGTCTTTTATGTTCTCCAACAAGGAAAGGACAAAAGCACAACAAAATTCCTTTTCGAGATGTTTCTCGGTTCGGGAGGTAGATTATAGAAAGGGAAGGTGTTAGCACCCTTTCTATCCGTGGTTATCCACGGGCTCTTAGGTACTTGCTCACTATGTTTTCAAAAATTGTTTGCTTTTCAAGTGTTTGTGGGTTTTGAAAAAGTTTAGTTTGAAAAACTTCTAGGTAACTCTTCTATCAGTCGTCAAGAGTGTATGAAGTATTTGTTTGAAAACTTTTTGAAAGTGTAGGTGCGAAAAGATGTTTTTTGTTTTTTGAAAGAGCAAGTGCCCAGGAGAAATCTACCTACTCTAAGGAATTAAGCTGTGTAAGAGTCCTTTAGACAGTACTATCCCACTATTGAGAAGTAGGTAGCACCGTCGTTGGAGTTATTTAGGTCAATTCGATTATAGGGACATGTGTGGTCACCAAAGCAATAGTAGGACACCTTAGTGGTAACCCTAATGTCCTAGATCCTTTTTATCCGAGGCAACCGTTTCGAGGCAACTGGATCTTTAGACAGGAGGGCGACCTCTAAAACACCTTATACTTGACGACCACCTCGAGGCAACAGAGTGAGGCGTACCCTAGGAGTGGCATGTGCATGTGTGTCAGGTTCATGTTAAATTATCTTGTACATGTATCATGGTGATCTACGAGTTGTTTTTAATTTTCATACAAGTCTTGCATGCATAATTAACAGTTTAATAATTGTACAGAAAATAAATTGCGGAAAGATAAATCTACGCTATTACAAGGCGTCGGGTATTTACATCGCCAAAAACATAACCCTTTGGAAAAATAAATGCGAGAAGATAAATAAAGCGATAAAAGCCCTAATTATCTATTACATACTCGGAGCAGATACATAAATATAATCAAAAATAATAATGCGCGAAAAATTGAATCGGGACGTCCTTAGGGTTTTGACCCCTTTTGAGAAAAGAAAGAAGTTTGGTCCTTTTTGCAATTAATTGAATATTAAACATAATAACTAATTAATTAATTAATTAAAAGAAAAAAGTATTTTTGTGTTTTTTATGTTTTTGATGAAAATAAAAATAAAAGAATTAAAATTGTCACAAGAAAAACCTAATTCTATGTTAATTTTATTTATTATGAAAAAGATTAAAATTGTCCTAATTAAACAACTAAACTAATTAATTAAAATTTATTTACAAAATAATAATTAATAGTGAAAATAATAAATAATAAAATAAATAATATTTACATTTTTTATTGTCTTAATTTATTATGAAAATAAAAGTTTGTTAATTAAATACTAATAATAATAATAATTAATAATAATAATGAAAGAAAAAATAAAAAATAAAAAGGAAGAACAAAGAAACCGGGGGGGGGGGGGGGTTGATGGCCCAACATGGAGGTGTGTTCTGGAAATCTGGCCCATTAATGATCAAGCCTTGTTTGACTTCTGGAATCAGCTATGCGAGCGTTGACTGAGGATCATGATGGCCATCACCTCCTGGCCATTGGATTGATGCGTAAGGCCACTTGGCGCATTGATTTATGAGGTGTATGATAGACTATTCTTTGAAGCCTGCATGAGATTTCATAAGAAAAAGTAGAAACAATTTATTTGGGGGACCTGGGAATTGAACCCAGGTCCCAATGGTTCTTGGACAGCGCATGCCCCACCAGGCCACTCGCTTGCATTTGTTAGTATAATAATGGACAAATATTATATGGGATAATTAATACTTATGCTGTAAACAAACAAAAGCGCGCGCTTCTTTGAATAGGCCACCCATGCGCTGACACCTCATCATCGTCTTTACTGCATACCTGCAAAACAAATCAAATAGCGGGGGTTTTTAACCCCCACAAAATAGCACGAGGAAAAATAGCGAACAGGTCTGTGTTTAATATAAATTGTTCGCGAGCATGGTGTTTGATTTGTCTGGCCTTGACGAATTCAACCATAGGTCTCTTGAGGTCTAATTTTTTCTGTGCTGGAAATCCCTAATATGAGAACTCAAAAACCCTAAAAATCGTTAATGGCAATTCATAATTCCGTGCATTATAATCCAATTAATTAATACTAATAGCTTTATATGGATGCAAACAATACAAAACAAACCATAAATCACATCAAATGCTCATGAATCGTGAGTTTCGATTCTGAAAAAAGTGGACAAACCGTGGGTCTGTGAATGGTGATTTCTTGAGCTTTGGCACTTGGTTTTGGTTGCAATGCGTTTCTGGGAGTTCTAGCAACGTGTTAGAATCCTTAAATTGCTTTGAAAGGGCCTGGGAGTGAGAAAACAGCTTTGAGTTTTCTTGACTTTTTTTTCAATATTGCATATGGCTTTCTTGCAGAGTTTTCACGTTACTGGCATTAGGGTTCACTTGTGCATATGTAATAGAATGGAATTAGGTTAAGTCTTGGCCCAAAGATCCATTTCATTGATGTTTCAATATTTGATTTCCAATCACATCTTTTTGCATCTTTTTGATTGAGAAAACTTGCCAATTTTGGATATTCTTGTCTCTTTGATTGGCACACAAAATCTCCAGCTTGTCTTGAGCTTGTTTGCTTCACAAAAAGATTTGAAAACCATATCTTTGAATTTCCTATATTTTAAATCAATTAAATGAATTAATATTAATAAAAAATCCAATTAATTAATAAAAATAAGAAAATAAACTCAAATAGGCTTGATGGGTCGTGCATAGGCCTTGGATAAAGTTTCAAGAAGAAATTTGAGGCCCATTAGCAAAAATGATGTGTTTTGAGCAAAGTTGACTTTTGCAAATTCACAAAAATTTCCCAACTTCTCCAATGCATATCTTGCTCAATTTTGATCATATGAACATGTTCTTGGACATTTTGGAAAGGTCTTGAAGTCCTATAACCAATGCCTTTGGTCCCATGTCATTTGGATTTACCAATCTCAAGTTATGGTCTTTGACTTAAAGTGCCTTTTTGTTGACTTTTGAAATTGACCTATAATGTAGAAATTGATAACTTTTTGTGAGAGAATTTCTTGGACTTGGAATGTGAAGATGAGTTTTAGGAAATGTCATCCCCTTCAAAATGAGCATTGTATGGGATTTTTCTGATGAACCATAAAAAAGTTATGTCTTGGTCAAGATACAGTTGACTTTTCTACTGTCCAAAAATAGTAACTTTTGCATCTTTGATGATTTTTGATCTATCCTTGTAGAATCATGATCAAGACTTGATCAAATGATGATTGTATGCTCAAAATAAGATGTTGACCAAAAAATCTGACTTTTGACTGCAAAATGACCATTTTACCCCTACAGTTGATTGTGAACCAAATAGGGCTTTTGACTGTGGAATTTGACACTGTGAGTCTTGAGACTTGGCATGTAGATGCTTGACAATGTATATGAGCACATGTGACTTTCTTGAGCCATTGAAAACCTCAAATTCATTGAAGGAACCAAAACCCTAATTTTGACTGGCTTATGAGGCATTTGGACTGTGCAACCCTTGAGGAATCTTGAAGAATATGGGAGGGCAAATTTTGGGGTACAACAGTTGCCCCTGTTCAATCTTCTTAATCCTGAGGATGTAGATTGGCTTGCGTGCCTTTCGTGATTCGAAGGTGGAAGATGATTGAACACTAGAGTGCCCAGAAATTTGCACTCGCATAGTGGAGTATCAGCAATATGATGTCGGGAATGGGCTTACAGATTCCATTTGGAGATATGATGGATAGGAGGATGGGCTTATAGATGCCATCTGGAGATGTGATAGAAAGTTGATGGAGGGATGGGCTTATAGATGCCATCTGGAGATTGTTGGTAGATTGTAACTCTGTAAGTTGGAGGAGGGAACCTGTGTAGGGTTGCCTGATGATGAGCTCGTGTAAAACTGAATATTGGAAAGAAGGAAACCTGTGTAGGGTTGACTGACGATGAGTCCGTGTGAAACTGGATCTTTGAAGGAAGGAAACCTGTGTAGGGTTGACTGACGATGAGTCCGTGTAAAACTGCATCTTGGAATGAAGGAAACCTGTGTAGGGTTGACTGATGATGAGTCCGTGTAAAACTGTATCCAGAATTGAGAAGGAAACCTGTGTAGGGTTTCTTGATGACGAGTCCGTGTAAAACTGCCTCTGGAATTGAGAAGGAAACCTGTGTAGGGTTTCTTGATGACGAGTCCGTGTAAAACTGCATCCTTGGAAAGAGAGAACCTGTGTAGGGTTGACTGATGACGAGTCCGTGTAAAACTAAGTCTGGAGAGAGAGAACCTGTGTAGGGTTGCCTTGATGATGAGTCTGTGTAAAACTGCATCCTTGGAAAGAGAGAACCTGTGTAGGGTTTCTTGGCGACGAGTCCGTGTAAAACTTCATCTTTGGAAAGAGAGAACCTGTGTAGGGTTTCTTGATGACGAGTCTGTGTAAAACTACGTCTGGAGTTGAGAAGGAACCGGTGTAAGGCTACTTCGGGATAAGTTCGTGTAAAACTTCTGGAGGAACCGGGGTAAGGTTACTTTGAGGTAAACCCGTGTAAGACTTCTGGATGAACCGGGGTAAGGTTACTTTGAGATAAGCCCGTGTAAGACTTCAGGATGAACCGGGGTAAGGTTACTGTGAGATAAGTTCGTGTAAAACTTCAGGATGAACTGGGGTAAGGTTACTTTGGGATGAGTTCGTGTAAAACTTCGTCTTGGAACTGAGGAGGAACCGGTGTAGGGTTTCCTGATGATGAGTCCGTGTAAAACTACATCTGAAGTTGAGAAGGAACCGGTGTAGGGTTGCCCGACGATGAGTCCATGTAAAACTACATCTGAAGTTGGAGAAGGAACCGGTGTAGGGTTGCCTGAGGACGAGTCCGTGTAAAACCGCATCTTGGAATTGAGAAGGAACCGGTGTAGGGTTGCCTCATGATGATCAAGTAGATAATTGTCCTGTCTGGTTTCAGGTATTAACCCACGATCAGTCGTCCACAAAATTTTCTTGGCTTGTTACCGGTGTTGATCTGGAACTGCAAAGGTAGATGGTAATCATCTTTTGATTGACCTTTTCCTGAAAGGCAAAACATTGACTGTATGCAATATCATGATGTATGAAATGCATGATGCCATGATGTTCTCGAATGGGATCGCGTCGTATGCACTTTATCATGCATGTAAGCAGGATGTATAAAATGTGAAATGTTTATGAATGTATTTTCATTTAGGAAAATAAATCCTTGACGAATACCGGGAAGTTCGTTGAATCCTGGGCTGATATTGAAGAGTAGAGTTCTTCGTTTCCGCTGGGGATGATGATTGCAAGAATAAACCGGTAGGAGAAGATGACTCCGTTGGGGAATAAACTTGTGAAAATATTACTCTGCGGGGAATTACTCTGTGGGGAAGAGGTACTTCGCTGAGATTTTAATGAGAACTCCGCTGGGGATTCCATTGATAAGTTATGTTGGGGGGATTTTGATGAACTCCGCTGGGGGATAGGAAGAACTCCGCCGAGGACGATCTTTCCGTGGTAATTAGCTGAGGATAACCCAGTTAGACCCTGGTGGGGAATAACCTTTGAACATGGTCGGGGAGAGATATTTACACTCTGCAGGGGACCAACTTCCAGAATCTACTGGGGATAAGCTTCCAGAATCTACTGGGGAGATGGTTCAACTTTCCTGGGGAAACTTTTGGACTGTACTGGGGAAATGGCTCCACTGGGGTGTCTGTATTCCGCCGGGGAACAATCTTATATTAAGACTGCCGGGGATGCTTGTTGAGGAATATCTGTATACTCCGCTGGGGAATATTGAGATCTTCTGGGGATATCCAACTTCCTTAAGGCTGACAGTAGACTAACTCTGATTGGGGAGAGTGTTGCTGACTTGCTGGAGATATTGTGCTTTTTGGGGCTGATTGGGGACCGACTCTGCTTGGAGAGAGTATTATTGATTTGCTTTACTCTGCGGGGAGTGAAGGTATCTTGGTCATGTTCTTCAGCTGAACTTACTTTGGTACTTCGGTGGACAGAGCAGCTTGTACAGTTTGGGAAACTCTCATTGCCCCAGCTTCTGTGGAAGAAGGTACATGTGGAGGCGTTTGATGACTGCCGGTTTGACAAATCTTCTTCTGGTAGGCAAATGACAAGATGACGGGACATAGTCGTACGCTTTGATCCCTAACTTTTGCCTGGACCGCCCTTTCGGGTTTTCAGTCCATCGGGATACCCTTTTTTGCCCAAGCCGCCTTTTCAGGTTTTCGACTTGCCGGGTGTACAAATTTTTTCATTTTCATCCTATTTTTGCCCGAACCTTTTTGGTTCGCCGGGAAGCCCTTATTTTTGCCTAGGCCAGTCGACCTAGCGGGTCTTTGATTATGCGTAGTATTTTTTTTGACTATGTCCACATTCTCAGAGCGCAGGGAGTTGTCACTGTCAGTAGTGTTGTGTCGCCATACTACCAGAAGATGTCTGATCATGCAAGATTTGTTGCTGAAATTCATGTCCAATGCCCCAAGTGACTCAGGTGGAGATTTTCCCCTGGCTATTTGGCATTTGAGAGATTCCTTGAATCTTGACTGGACTGCCCCAGATGACGGACCATGATCACGTCTGCCCCTTGGTTGGAAGTGCTTTTGTTCATTAGACACTCTTCGTGCGAATTTCTCTGTTGTTCGAACAAATAGTCATATGCAAACAATGTTATTTAAAAATGCAAAGCTTATGTCTGTCTTGAAGTTTTTGAAAATGCATTTTTCAGTAAAACAAGTGAATTTTTTTTGTAAAATGTGATGTCAACTCAGGATTTTACAGCAAGCCCTATAGGAGTCAGGATACCTTTTGTAACAGTATGCTTTCGAACTAACCCATGCTTCAGCTAGGACTTTTAAGGGTTATAATGTGGCCTGGTTCACGGTTTAAGAAACAAAGGATAAAGGCTCAAATTTTATTTGTACCCACCCGCTCTTCGTGATGTTCTTCAAACCTAAACTCAACTAATCGTGCGTTAGACCTTGTTTGAGTCTTTGCTCTGATATTCCAGCGATGGTTCGGATGTTGATAGTTTATTTTGAATAGGCAGTCATTTCTTTTTGTTGAGGGTTTGTAGGACCTCTTTCTTTTTTGGCTTCATTATCCCTGTTTTTTTGCCTGAACTGTTTCTTTTGTGATTACAGTCAGCGGGATGCCCCAGTTTTGTAAGTCTCCTTCATAGGTTTTGACTTATTGGGCTTTTATTTATGAGAGATGATGACTGCCTGTCCTTACGATTGTAGGGAACCATCATTGTCTTTTGTTTCAGAAGGACTTCTTTGATGCCATTCATTGTGCACCTGGATCAACTGAGAGAACTACCCTGCCCCAGGTTATAATTAAGGGTTTTAATTTTTTGTGAAAAGAAAAACTCCAACTTCTTTGGCTCAAAGGGGTTAACGAGGGATTATCTTCCTTATTACTCCACTGTTTAGGATTGGAAACAATGCCTGTACCTCATCAGCGGGGTCTGTTCAAAAGCATACAGTAAAGATTGTGGTATCGCTTTCGTCATCCTCCCTCAAGAGGCTTAGAATTTTCAATCGAGAGTTGAATATCAAAAAATAAAAGCAATTTTGAATATAGTAAACACAATTACTTCAAAACAGACACGTGTAATGCATTAATGAAATAACCAAGTTTGACATGAACAAATGTTTGAATAAGCAAAGAAAAATACAACTTGAACATTCTAATGAACAAAAGTTTTTTCAATCCTAGCCATGTTTTGGCAAGGGAGCAGTGATCACATTGGGGGTCTCAGGCGCTTCGAACTCGACCTCCTTAGCGTCAATCATATTCTGAATCTTGTATTTCAGCGCCCAACAATCCTCAGTATCGTGCCTCGGGCTACCGGAATGATAAGCACACCTCGCATCTGGGTTGTAATTTGGAGAAGAAGTCTTAGGATTTGCAGGAGGGTTTATCACCGCAATCAGATTCATCTTCAACATATGCTGCAGTGCTTGTGACAATGGCATGTTGATATTGGTGAACTGTCTTTTAGGATCGTCCGACCTTCGCTGATTTCCCTTTTGCTGTTGTCAGCGTGGTGTAGAACCAGAGATCAGGACTGCCCCTACGTGTTGGTCACGACGACTCTTCTGATTGTACGCAACATTGGACTCTTTCTTGAATGGTTTCTTCTCAGTGTTCGAGGAGTCACCCTTTTGTATCTTCCCAGAATTGATACCAGCTTCTATTCTCTCACCAGTCAAGATCAGATCTGTAAACCCAGCAGAAGAATTTCCAATCAGATGGTTGAAGAACGGACCAGACAGGGTCCCCAGGAACATATCAACGAGTTCACGGTCCGTTAAAGGTGGCTGCACCCTTCCAGCCAGGTCTATCCACTTTTGGGCATATTCCTTAAATCCTTCACCCGTCCCTAGTGACATACCCTGGAGTTGGGTACGCGTAGGAGCGAGGTCGGAATTATACTGATACTTCTTGTAGAACGCAGTAGCCAAGTCCTCCCAGTTACGAATACTGGCTCCATCCAGCTGATAGAACCATTCGAGTTGAGTCCCTGAAAGACTTTCCTGGAAGAAATGGATCCATAAATTCTTGTCAGCAGTGTAAGGTTGGATCTTCCTTACATAAGACCTCAGATGCAGCTTTGGGCAGGAAGCTCCGTCATATTTGGCGAAAGCAGGTGCCTTGAACTTGTGAGGAATCACCACCCCAGAGGATAGACCTAGATCTTCGAAGTCCAGACCAGGCACTTTCTGTATCTCCATAGCACTTAAACGATCCTCCAGCTGTTTGTACCTATCCTCCGCAGGAGGGTACTGTTCATCATTATAATCCGTCTCGTTGTCGGAGACCACGGGACTAGGAACCCTTTCCTCTTGTGGACTGTCTTTGCCTACAGATGAGGTAGTCAGCTTAGTCTTATTCTGTAATCCATCCCCAGACCTGCGTCTAGTGTTGAACAAAACAATCCTCTTCTTCTTCTTCTTCCTCTCTTTCAGAATCAGAGTCTTCAAATCCTATTGACCCTGGGCTAGGCTCATAACCAACTCCTGGAACTGGGCATTCTGGGCCTGGAGGGCCTTGATAGCTTGTTCAACGGAAGGTTCAGTAGACATGATGATTGCTGAAATAAACAGCGAAGAAGATAAGTGACCTGTAAAAGGGGTACCTGTAATGCAATGATATGTATGATATGCATGCAATGTTTTCAAGGATCTCGCGGGGTAAACAGAGAAACTTGTTAGAATTTGAATTTGGGTAGCTTGATTGAAGGAACTTCATGTTGCTGAGAATCCTTCTTCAAGAGTTAGGCTCACCATATCGAGTGGGTCATAGCCCCTGACTCAAGTTACCTTGGCTGGAGGAAAATAAATCTCCTTTGCCCCTTGCTAGACATTTGATTTATCATGACCTGCATCATAAACCCTTGAGATCCTTGAAATGGGTTAGTCCTTATGCAGGATGTATGCAATGGTATGATGGTATGATGTTATGCTATGCATGAAGTGATGTGAGTGAACCCTGTTATAAGCCCAGATTAAGGACTGTAAACAAAACCTGCAAGGAACTCATGTTGTCAGATAACAAGAATGTGCAAGTAGTCAAGTTTGAAGGCACACAAGTCACACAAAAGAGCCCTTAGATTTCAGGCCGGCATGAAGTTTAGGTACTACCCTCTTGAAGTTAGTTGGCTCAAAACTTGTCCTATGAATAGTAACCGGGTTCTAAGGAGCTCAATATCATTGGATTGTTTTCTATGTTCATTGTTTTAATTTAGCCACTGAACTGGCGACCAAAATATTCCAAGAAAACAACCCTCAATGAGTGTAGTATCGAGTATCTACCAACTTCGGACTGCACCAAAGTCGGTCATCTCACTACTCCTAAAGAGGCCGGGATGGTCAAGTAAGGTTCCTAAGGTCGATTGATGCTTCACGACACCACGCGGCGGCCCCGTACTCTCCTTGACTTGACTCAAGGGTTACCGGTACTCACCAAAGTGCCACATCAACGTAGCAACTGCTTCAACCGTGTCGGTATACCCCGCACAGTTCCCTCACCATTTGTTGCTACTTCTAAAAGGTATTCCCCAGATCCGGGTTAGGATCTATGAAACTCCAAGATAAGCCCACAATATTAAATCAAACAAAGCAAGCAATTGAAAACAAGAGTGGTCTAATCCTAAGGTACACCTCACTTTATAAGTATCCCCAGCAGAGTTACCAGTTCTTTGATCGGTGGAAATAGAAATGACTGTTTTGGAATGCTGGTTCGCGAAATGTCGCGGTAAGCAAGAGTCGCCACCGTCTTTTATGTTCTCCAACAAGGAAAGGACAAAAGCACAACAAAATTCCTTTTCGAGATGTTTCTCGGTTTAGGAGGTAGATTATAGAAAGGGAAGGTGTTAGCACCCTTTCTATCAGTGGTTATCCACGAGCTCTTAGGTACTTGCTCACTATGTTTTCAAAAATTGTTTGCTTTTCAAGTGTTTGTGGGTTTTGAAAAAGTTTAGTTTGAAAAACTTCTAGGTAACTCTTGTATCAGTCCTCAAGAGTGTATGAAGTATTTGTTTGAAAACTTTTTGAAAGTGTAGGTGCGAAAAGATGTTTTTTTTGTTTTTTGAAAGAGCAAGTACCCAGGAGAAATCTACCTACTCTAAGGAATTATTCTGTGTAAGAGTCCTTTAGACAGTACTATCCCACTATTGAGAAGTAGGTAGCACCGTCGTTGGAGTTATTCGGGTCAATTCGATTATAGGGACATGTGTGGTCACCAAAGCAATAGTAGGACACCTTAGTGGTAACCCTAATGTCCTAGATCCTTTTCATCCGAGGCAACCATTTCGAGGCAACTGGATCTTTAGACAGGAGGGCGACCTCTAAAACACCCTATACTTGATGACCACCTCGAGGCAACCGAGTGAGGCGTACCCTAGGAGTGGCATGTGCATGTGTGTCAGGTTCATGTTAAATTATCTTGTACATGTATCATGGTGATCTACGAGTTGTTTTTAATTTTCATACAAGTCTTGCATGCATAATTAACAGTTTAATAATTGTACAGAAAATAAATTGCGGAAAGATAAATCTACGCTATTACAAGGCGTCGGGTATTTACATCGCCAAAAACATAACCCTTTGGAAAAATAAATGCGATAAAATAAATAAAGCGATAAAAGCCCTAATTATCTATTACATACTCGGAGCAGATACATAAATATAATAAAAAATAATAATGCGCGAAAAATTGAATCGGGACGTCCTTAGGGTTTTGACCCTTTTTGAGAAAAGAAAGAAGTTTGGTCCTTTTTGCAATTAATTGAATATTAAACCTAATAACTAATTAATTAA
Source organism: Vicia faba (assembly GCA_948472305.1). Lineage (NCBI taxonomy): Eukaryota > Viridiplantae > Streptophyta > Magnoliopsida > Fabales > Fabaceae > Vicia > Vicia faba. Next base: position 1,508,845,453 of record OX451738.1, read on the forward strand.
TTAATTAAAATAAAAAAGTATTTTTGTGTTTTTTATGTTTTTGATGAAAATAAAAATAAAAGAATTAAATTGTCACAAGAAAAACCTAATTCTATGTTAATTTTATTTATTATGAAAAAGATTAAAATTGTCCTAATTAAACAACTAAACTAATTAATTAAAATTTATTTACAAAATAATAATTAATAGTGAAAATAATAAATAATAAAATAAATAATATTTACAGTTTTTATTGTCTGAATTTATTATGAAAATACAAGTTTGTTAATTAAATACTAATAATAATAATAATTAATAATAATAATGAAAGAAAAAATAAAAAATAAAAAGGAAGAACAAAGAAACCAGGGGGGGTTGATGGCCCAACATGGAGGTGTGTTCTGGAAATCTGGCCCATTAATGATCAAGCCTTGTTTGACTTCTGGAATCAGCTATGCGAGCATTGACTGAGGATCATGATGGCCATCACCTCCTGGCCATTGGATTGATGCGTAAGGCCACTTGGCGCGTTGATTTATGAGGTGTATGATAGACTATTCTTTGAAGCCTGCATGAGATTTCATAAGAAAAAGTAGAAACAATTTATTTGGGGGACCTGGGAATCGAACCCAGGTCCCAATGGTTCTTGGACAGCGCATGCTCCACCAGGCCACTCGCTTGCATTTGTTAGTATAATAATGGACAAATATTATATGGGATAATTAATACTTATGCTGTAAACAAACAAAAGCGCGCACTTCTTTGAATAGGCCACCCATGCGCTGACATCTCATCATCGTCTTCACTGCATACCTGCAAAACAAATCAAATAGCGGGGGTTTTTTACCCCCACAAAATAGCACGAGGAAAAATAGCGAACAGGTCTGTGTTTAATATAAATTGTTCGCGAGCATGGTGTTTGATTCGTCTGGCCTTGACGAATTCAACCCTAGGTCTCTTGAGGTCTAATTTTTTCTGTGCTGGAAATCCCTAACCTGAGAACTCAAAAACCCTAAAAATTGTTAATGGCAATTCATAATTCCGTGCATTATAATGCAATTAATTAATACTAATAGCTTTATATGGATGCAAACAATACAAAACAAACCATAAATCACATCAAATGCTCATGAATCGTGAGTTTCGATTCTGAAAAAAGTGGACAAACAGTGGGTCTGTGAATTGTGATTTCTTGAGCTTTGGCACTTGGTTTTGGTTGCAATGCGTTTCTGGGAGTTCTAGCAACGTGTTAAAATCCTTAAATTGCTTTGAAAGGGCCTGGGAGTGAGAAAACAGCTTTGAGTTTTCTTGACTTTTTTTCTTTCAATATTGCATATGGCTTTCTTGCAGAGTTTTCACGTTACTGGCATTAGGGTTCACTTGTGCATATGTAATAGAATGGAATTAGGTTAAGTCTTGGCCCAAAGATCCATTGCATTGATGTTTCAATATTTGATTTCCAATCACATCTTTTTGCATCTTTTTGGTTGAGAAAACTTGCCAATTTTGGATATTCTTGTCTCTTTGATTGGCACACAAAATCTCTAGCTTGTCTTGAGCTTGTTTGCTTCACAAAAAGATTTGAAAACCATATCTTTGAATTTCCTATATTTTAAATCAATTAAATGAATTAATATTAATAAAAAATCCAATTAATTAATAAAAATAAGAAAATAAACTCAAATAGGCTTGATGGGTCGTGCATAGGCCTTGGATAAAGTTTCAAGAAGAAATTTGGGGCCCATTAGCAAAAATGATGTGTTTTGAGCAAAGTTGACTTTTGCAAATTCACAAAACTTTCCCAACTTCTCCAATGCATATCTTGCTCAATTTTGATCATATGAACATGTTCTTGGACATTTTGGAAAGGTCTTGAAGTCCTCTAACCAATGCCTTTGGTCCCATGTCATTTGGATTTACCAATCTCAAGTTATGGTCTTTGACTTAAAGTGCCTTTTTGTTGACTTTTGAAATTGACCTATAATGTAGAAATTGATAACTTTTTGTGAGAGCATTTCTTGGACTTGGAATGTGAAGATGAGTTTTAGGAAATGTCATCCCCTTCAAAATGAGCATTGGATGGGATTTTTCTGATGAACCATAAAAAAGTTATGCCTTGGTCAAGATACAGTTGACTTTTCTACTGTCCAAAAATAGTAACTTTTGCATCTTTGATGATTTTTGATCCATCCTTGTAGAATCATGATCAAGACTTGATCAAATGATGATTGTGTGCTCAAAATAAGATGTTGACCAAAAAATCTGACTTTTGACTGCAAAATGACCATTTTACCCCTACAGTTGATTGTGAACCAAATAGGGCTTTTGACTGTGGAATTTGACACTGTGAGTCTTGAGACTTGGCATGTAGATGCTTGACAATGTATATGAGCACATGTGACTTGCTTGAGCCATTGAAAACCTCAAATTCATTGAAGGAACCAAAATCCTAATTTTGACTGGCTTAGGAGGCATTTGGACTGTGCAACCCTTGAGGAATTTTGAAGAATATGGGAGGGCAAATTTTGGGGTACAACAGTAATCAATGGCAACAAGAATGAAACAGTGTCCATTTGAGGCAGTAGGTTTGATTTCTCCGATCATGTCAATGCCCCACATCGCAAACGGCCACGGAGCAGTCATGACATTTAGGGGAATAGGTGGTACATGGACCTTGTCAACATAGATTTGACACTTATGGCAAGTTCTTGAGTGATGATGACAATCAGTTTCCATTATGGATCAATAGTAACCAGCCCTCAGGATTTTCTTGGCCATAGTATGTACACTAGAGTGGGTCCCAAAGAGGCCATCATGCATTTCTTCCATAATTTTCTCTGCCTCCTTCTTGTCCATACATCGGAGTAGAGTAGAATCATGATTGCGCTTGTATAGGGTTCCATTGCTTAGAAAGAATTTGGATGAGAATCTTCGTAAAAACTTATTATCAGTGACGGAAGCCCCTTCAGGATATTCTTGTGCTTAAAGATATCTTTTCACCTCATGGTACCATGGTTTCTCTTCGTCAGTGTCAAGCTCATAGCAGTGTAAAGGTTCGTCAAATATTTCAATTGTTATCATAGGAGCTTCGTTGTCCCATTTGACCTAGAACATGGAAGACATTGTGGCCAAAGCGTTGGCTAACTGATTTTCCTCCCTAGGGAAATGCTCAAAGGTGATCTCCTCGAAGTATGGAATCAGAGTTAACACAAGCTCTTTGTATGGAATGAGCTTAGGATGCTTGGTATCCCACTCTCCCTTTACCTGGCTAATTACTAGAGCAGAATGTCCAAATACATCCAAGTGTTTGATCCTTAAGTCAATGGCAGCCTTCAAACCTAAGATGCATGGTTCGTACTCAGCCATGTTATTTGTACAATCGAAGCATAATCTAGCAGTGAAAGGAGTGTGGAAAACTTCAAGAGAGATTATCACATCACCAATTCTGTTACCCAGAGCATTGGAAGCCCCCATTAAAAACCATAGTCCATCGGGATCCTTGTTCAGGTCCGTCATACGGTCCAGGTTTTGCACAGTCGGTCACTAACATGATATTTCATCTGGTAATTCAAAGCTCATAGATTGATATTCATTAACAGCTTGGTGAGCCAAATGATCTTCTAATATACTTCCTTTTATGGACTTTTGTGTTGTATACAAGATGTCATATTCAATCATAATCATTTTCCATCTAGCTATCCGTCCGGAGAGAGCAGGTTTTTCGAAGATGTATTTGATAGGGTCCATTTTAGAGATCAATAGAGTGGTGTGAGTCAGCATATACTGTCTTAGCCGGAGAGCAGCCCATGCCAGAGCGCAACAAGTTTTCTCGAGTAGTGAATAACTGGTTTCAAAGTCGGTAAAATTTTTGCTCAGGTAGTAAATTGCATGCTCTTTACGGCCAGACTCGTCATGTTGGCCTAACACACACCCCATAGAATTCTCTAGCACAGTCAAGTAAATGATCAAAGGTCTTCCCTCAACTGGAGGCATGAGGATAGGAGGCTCTTGTAAATATTCCTTGATTTTGTTGAAGGCAGCTTGGCAGTCGTCGTTCCATTTGACTACTTGATCTTTCTTCAAGAGCTTGAAGATTGGCTCACAAGTAGCAGTTAAGTGAGATATGAAGCGAGCAATGTAGTTAAGACGACCCAAGAATCCTCTGACCTCTTTTTTAGAACGGGGGACTAGCATTTCTTAAATGGCCTTTACTTTTGTAGGATCAACTTCGATACCTTTTCCACCGACGATGAAACCTAGAAGCTTTCCAGACATTACTCCGAATATGCATTTATTAGGGTTCAACCTCAATTTGTACTTCTTTAGCCTCTCAAATAGCTTATGTAGGTGATCGAGATGCTCTTCTTCGGTTTGCGACCTTGCAATTATATCATCCACATAGACTTCTATTTCATGATGAATCATATCATGAAATAAGGCTACTATAGCCCTTTGATATGTTGCCCCTACATTTTTTAATCCGAATGGCATAACCTTGTAGCAAAAGGTGCCCCATTGTGTGACAAAGGTGGTATTTTCCATATCTTCGGGAGCCATCTTGATTTGGTTGTATCCAGAAAATCCATCCATGAAGGAGAAGACTTTGTTTTGAGCGGTGTTGTCAACCAAGACGTCAATATGTGGTAGCGGGAAATCATCCTTGGGGCTTGCCCTATTCAGATCTCTATAGTCCACACACATGCGAACCTTTCCATCCTTCTTTGGCACAGGAACCATGTTTTCCACCCATTGAGGATAAGATATGACGGCTAGAAAACCTACATCAAACGGTCTCATTACCTCGGATTTTACCTTTCTGGACATGTCAGGCCGCATGCGACGAACCTTTTGCTTAACAGGAGGGAAATCTCCCTTCGTTAGCAAACGATGCACCACAATATCGGTATCCAACCCGGGCATATCTTCATATGACCAAGAAAACACTTCAATATAGTCATGTAACATCTGAACCAATCTTCTTTTAATACCATTTTTTAGGTTGGCTCCGATCTTGACCTCTCTTTTATCTGTCTCTGTGCCTAAGTTGATAACTTCGGCCGACCCTTCATGAGGTTGAATAACTTTCTCTTCTTGCATTAGAAGTCTGGCTAATTCTCCTGGTATTTCACAACCTTCTTCGCCTTCATCTTAGTCTTGGTTAACTGGATGTTCGAATTCATAACTGGCAATAGTAGAGTCATGGGCAATGAGATCTGGAGTGGATGAAGATCTGCAAGTGTGTGTGTGTATGTAAGGTACATGGCTATTTGAAAAAATGCAATAAAGGGAAAGAAAGACAATGAACGCGAAAATTTGAATACCAACAGGTCCCATGGCTTATATTAAATAATCATATGATAGATGAACATGAACAAAACCCTTTAACAAAATAGACCAAAGTGCCCTGGGTAAAGCACATGGCTTAAAAGTCATTGCTTTGGAATTTAAGGTTACAGACAGAAATTCTTGAATTGGAAGAAAATGGTAAACAATAATTACTCCTCTATGAAGGAGATGGGTGTGAAGTCTTTTTCCTGCCAATTGGTGAGCTTTCCTTTGAAAGTAGGGTAGATACATTCTTCAAAGGGGCATTCATCATCAGAATCTTCTACAGCATTTACTTCATGATTTTTGATGCAGAGAGGTATCTTTCCCACGCGAGCGCGCCTAACCACTTTTTGAGCTTGAATGGTGAAACCCAATCCGAATTTGTCTGTTTTAAATGGGATGTTGGGAAGCTGGCTCCAGATAGTACAGTCTCCCTCCTTGACCACGGCATGGGCATCTTTGAGCGAAATCATTCTTGGTACAACTTTATCAGCTTTTGGCATGTTGGAGGAGGATTTGGCGGCGGCAACCATAGGAGGAACAATTTCAAAGGCCTGGCATGGAGTTTCTATGAATTCACCATCCATTTCCACATATTTAAAGGAATTAAGATGGCTCACCATAAATTCTTCTTCACCACTAACAATAACGATCTTCCCTTTTGACTGGATACTTTAGTTTTTGATGAAGGGCGGATGACACTGCCCCTACCCCATGGATCCAAGGGCGTCCAAGCAGACACGAATAAGCGGGACATATGTCCATTATGTAAAAGGTAGATTTGAAAGTCTGTGAGCCAACTTTAATTGGGAGATCCACCTCTCCATGAACCAGTCTCTTAGTCCCATCGAAAGCCCTCACGATAATATCGCTTGGCTTTAAAACCAGTCATTCACAATCCAGCCGATCCAAAGCACCCTTGGGTAGCACATTTAACGATGATCCAGTATCAACTAAGGCACAAGCTAGGGTGGTTCCCTTGCATTTGACAGAGATATGTAAGGCTATGTTGTGATTTCTTCCCATAGGAGTCAAATTGGCGTCCGAGAATCCTAATCCATTATCAACCGTTAAACTTGCCACATAATTCTCAAACTGGTCAGTGGTGGTTTCTTGGGGAACATGGGCCTTCTTCAAGAACTTGATCAGGGCTTGGGCATTAACGTCCGAGCAAAGTAATAATGACAGCATAGAAATTTTGGAAGGGGTTTTCCCCAGCTGCTCCACTATTTTAAAGTAACTTTTCTTTATGATTTTTAGGATTTCCTCCATCTCTTGATTGGAGGGTTCTTCAGCATTAGCCTCTTTGGTAGGTGCCCCTATCCTAGCAGGCTCACCTTCTCTCTCTTTGTCTTTAGTGTTGGTACTGGACATGTTATTGATTATGCGGGCAAGAATCATTGTAGTAACGGGTGGTGAAATATCATGGGAAAAGATCCTCCCTATTCTCGTCACTTTACTAGAACCGGTAATGTTGGTGATATCATCTTTATTTTCTTCGATCCAAGAATCTTGTTTTATCCCGTGGTAATAAACCTCAAGACCATAGTTCCATATAATTTCTTTGTCATAGGAATAGGGGATGGGCCCAGCGGCAGTGATTATTAAAGTGGTGATGGTTGGTTCATTTGAAATCCTAATAGGACCCTTTGAGGGGATCCTAAAAGGCTTATTCGAAATTGTTATTACAGACAAGTCTTCAATTCTGTTGGTCAAACTCTTGATGTCAGGAATATTTTCAAACAAAATCTCACGACTATTTACCAAGCGTTTCACACCTTCCTTCAATCGCTTTCACCCACTCACTTATTGATCACAGTAGATACAATCTTTAGAACATCCATGGGGAACGCCCCGGCTCTTAGCAAGTTATCTTTCACAATAGTTAACTCAGTCGTTAAGTCTTCGATGGGGGAAACATAAATGGTATTATCAATTGCATTAACACCTTTGCCATGGTTCAACATCGGTGCGGTTATCACATTAGGAGCAGTAGGGGGATCAAATTCAATAGTCTTGTTGTCTATCAGGTCTTGAATCTTATTTTTCAGAGCCCAACACTGATCAGTTTCATGCCCAAGACTGTTTGAATGATATGCACACTTGGCATTCAGCTTATATTTCGGTGATGAACTGTTCGGATTGGATGGTGGATCACGTAGTGTCACTAGATTGGCCTTCAACAGATGTTGCAAAGCTTGGGACAGTGACATGCTAATCTTTGTGAATTGTCTTCGTAGAATTTCGGGTCGTTGATTGTTGAATTATTTCCTTTGAGCTAATGGGGGGTTGGATATTAACACAACATTGACAGAGGGTCGATGATCCTTCTTGGCGTGGGCCCTTTCCCCATACACATCATTTGATTCCTTTTTCCAATGAAAGGATTCTTTACAGTGTTAGAACTGGAAGCATATGTCATTGGGATATTCCGCTCTTAATGCCGCTTTCTACCATTTCACCAGTCAATATTAACTCGGTGAAACCGGATGAGGAACTGCCAATCAATAAGTTGAAAAATGGGCCAGTCAATGTACCCATGAACATGTCAATTAATTCTTTGTCACTGAGTGGTGGTTGGACCCTACCAGCAAGATCCCTCCACTTTTGTGCATACTCCTTAAATCCCTCATTTGCACCCATTGCCATACCTTGAAACTGAACTCTGGTTAGTGCTAAATCGGCATTGTATTGATACTGGTGATAAAAAGTGGTGGCTAGATCTTCCTAGGTGTGGATACGGGAACCTTCTAATTGATAGAACCATTCTAAATTGAGTCCCAGTCATACTTTCTTGGAAGAAGTGGATCGAGAGCTTTTTGTCGGTGGTATGCGGCTGCATCTTGTGCACGTAAGACCTTAGGTGAAGTTTTGGATAGGAGACCCCATCATATTTGGCGAAGACTGGTATTTTGAATTTACGGGGAATGACGGCCCCAGGCACTAAACCCAAATTGCCAAAATCCAACCCAGGTACGGCTTGAATTTCAATAGCTTTTAGCCTATCCTCTAACTGTTTGTATCTATCCTCGGTAGGTGGGTATTTCTCATCAAAGTAGTCTTCATCTTCAGAGGCTTGATTATTTTCCACCTCGGCATGGGTGCTCCTTATCTCCTCATCTTGATCTTCGTCCTCTTCAGACGACTCTTCAACTACTCGTACTTGACGAACCGAACCTTTGAATCTCTTACCCATGTTGATGAGGGCTTTCTTTTTGGTTGTTAGCATTGCCGTCATATCTTGTTGTCCCTTGGCCAGGGTCAACAAGGTTGCTTGGAATTGGGCATTTTGCGCTTGCAAGTCCTTCACTGTTTGTTCGATATCCATCTTACTGAAATAAACAGTAGAGAGATAAGGAAACCTGTTGTGGAGAACCTATTTATGTCATGATGCATGAAAATGCGTATGCAGATGATTTTAAGGACTTAGAAGATTTAAATTTGTTTAGATAGAAGGAACAAACATCATTTGTATTAATAAGTTTGATTCGATTACAAACATGCCTCTTGGGATTACAATGGAAGGAATAAACATAAAACAACTTCTTAAGACAAAAAGGTCGAGTGCATCCTCTTCGGTGTGACGTAGGCGTTCAAACTTCGCTCTTCATGAATTTGTTTCGTGAGCTCCAGAACTTTCTTCTAACTGGCATAGAATTGGGTCTCAAAAGTATCTTGTTCTTCTTTGAGCTGAACCCAAGACTTTTGAAATTCTTTGATGTTTGTTGGCATATCCGGATAGAAGACAATATATGGAACATGTCCTTCGACAACGGGTTCCATGATGATGGGTAAGATGGCGGGGTATGGCATAACGAGACTTTGAGCATGAATGCGTACCCACTTGAGATAAGTCTCCAAAGGAATGAAGTTCTTATGCCCCAATGTCTTACTATCCACCTTGTTTACCATTATCCAAGCTCGTATGAACCTTTAACGATAGCCTTGGTCATTGCCCTCGTAATTGAATACTAAACCTTGGATGAGTGCATCATGGGGACCATCCTTCCTAGCGTATCCAAACTATCTTAGAGCCAAACAAGGATTGTAAGTGATACCTCCCCTAATTCCAAGAAAAGGAACATTAGGGAATTCCCCACAATGGTCAATGATGGTAATGTCTTCCGAGGATCGAGAACACCAATGGATGTTTGAATGTGTGAGTGACATCATCCTCTGAGACCATGTCATACCTTGCTCGTTTTTCAATGTTGATCAAGGTAGGTGCAAAATAAACCACCTAGAGAGTAATGGAATTCAACACGAGAGAGTTCCTCTTTTCTTCATGGTGCGAGTGTGAAAACAATGTAGAATGTCTCCCAGTAGGGTAGGTATAAAATTTCGAGAGAGAAAAACCTTAATGGCATTCACATCTATGAATTGGTCTGGATTTGGAAATAGGACCAAACCATAAATTATAAGAGCCAAGACATCTTAAAAATCTTGAAAATCCATATCCTACCAGAATGAATGAGCCTTCTCCAACAAAAACTTGGCTAAGAAATACTTAAATCCACTTCTCGTCTCCCAATTTTCCATAATGTCGGATCTCTTCAGATGCAAAGCTTTGGAAATAACTTCAGGTTTTGGAATCTCTTCTAAACCGGTGAATGGTATTTGATAAATTATAGGTACTCCTAGCAATTGACAGAATTCTTCTAATGTAGGCACCAACTGATAGTCAAGAAAGGTGAAGCAATGATGCATGGGATCAAAGAAATGGAAGAGTACACACATCATTTCTTCCTGGAAATTGGAGGTAGCCAAGCTGAGAAGTCGACCATATTTCTTGGTGAGGGAGAATCTCTAGGCACCCTTGATGCTAATTTTTGGAGTTAAGATGTGCTTTTGCGAAGCTGACTCGGATGGTATTCCTTCGAATGGGATTCATGGCCTACAAAACAAAGCAAAGATAAATTCCTAAATCCTTGAAATGGTTAGTGAGAATGCCTATGATGTTATGATGTTTATGATGTTATGTATATCCGAACAAAGCACACAAAGCAGACAAGTCCTTAGGTTTAGGCTTGCAATGGGGTTTGTAGGTAAGTACCCTCTTGAAGTTTAGTTGGCTCAACCTGCCCTAGAAAGCAACCGGGTTCTAGGAGATCTCAATATCACTGACCTTTCTTTTAGGCATTGTCTAAGCACAACCAATCTTTTCTTTGGGCCGAGATATCCCAAAAGTCCGATCTCAATGAGTGTAGTAACGAGTATCAACCAATTTTCAGATTTCAACCGAAACCGGCTATCTCACTACTTCCTAATGGCCAAGTTGTTCAATTAATGTTCTAAGGTCTGTTTGTGCTTCATGACACCGCTCAACAGCCCCGTATTCTCCTCAATTCAACACAAGTGATACCGGTACCAACAAATTTGCCACACTAACATAGCCATTGCTTCAACCATATCGTTCTGCGGCGTACAATTTCCACAATTTATTGCTACTTACCTAAAAGGTGTTCCCGGATCTGGGTAGAGCATCAATACAATCCCAAACAAGGAACCATAAAGCAGACAAATCAAACAATGAAAGCAATTAAATGTGATCTAACTCTAAGGTAACCCCACTTTTCTGTCTTCTCCAGCAGAGTCGCCAGTTCCGTAATATGGTGGGAGAACTGACTTGGTTTGTTTTGCGTTTGATCGTAATTGTTGCGGATAGCAAGAGTCACCACCGACTTTTCTTTTATCCAATAAGGAAAGGGTGAAAAGAACAGGAAAAATCTTTGAGATGTTTTCTTGCATTCGGGGGGTAGATTATGAAAAGGGAAGGTATTAGCACTCTTTTCATCCGTAGTTATCTACGGGCTCTTAGTTGCTTTCTAAATCACTTGCTTTGTTTGAAAATGTGTTTGTGGTGGATTTTGAAAGTATTTTTGAAAAGTGCCTTCGTTTAGGCAAACTTTGTAATGATTCTCGTCTCTATAAGAATGTATACAAAATATTGGACTTTTTGAAAATATTTCATGTTTTTGAAAGTGTTTGGTGTGTTTGAAAAATGTTTGTTTTTTTGAGAATAAATTGTGAGCAAGCAACTAGAATTTTCTACCTTACTCAAAAGTATTTTGTTTATTTCTCTCTTCCTTTGATATTGCTATCTTACCATTGATTGGTAAGAAGCCTTATCTTTGGATATAAAGGGACAGGCGTTGGTCAATTATATAGTCATAGAAGTCATCCTATGAGACATTTTAGCCATTTTTCATTTAGGGACTAGATCATTTACCGAAGGCAACATTGAGGGACTACGATCTTTTTATCGAGGGACTTTTTCTAAAACACCCATATTCGAGGGACATGACTATTTTATAAGGCAACAAGTGAGATTACCCTAGAGGTGCATGTGCGTGAATTGTGTTTGATTGCATGCATTTTTGTCTTTGAATTTAAAGGTTATCTATTTGTTGATTTTATCTTGCCATATAGCCTAATTACTAATAAGAAAGTAATAAAAATGCAAAGAATAAACCCTAAGCTATTGCAACCATAAAAAAACAAAATAAAAAAAGAGAAAAACTGAGTCTTTCGACCCAGGCAGTATGCTCATTCAATTCACCCTATTTCAGCTTCTTTCAATTGGGCCTGCAAAACAAAAATGAATGTATCCTTCGACCATACCCCTTTTTCTACTTACTTCGACTGGACCTGCAAAACAAAAATGAATGTGTCCTTCGACCATACCCCTTTTTTTGCTTACTTCAACTGGACCTGTAAAGCAAAATGAATATATGTCCTTCGACCACACCTCTTTAATTTTAGATAACAGCATGGGGCGAAGCCAAAAAGGCTTTAATTTACACAACCTTCTTCCTGTATTCTTTCGTTTGGGGACTAAGTAGCAGCATGGGGTGAGGCCATGCTAATATTGCTTCATGGCCAGATTAATTCTTAACAATCTGTTTGATAAATAAAGAAAACAAATCAAAAGTCTTAGCCAAGAAAGAAAACGAAGAAGGTGAAAACGAAGACAAACAAAAAACACAATGATAATGCTTGAAACAAAAAGAATTTATTATTCATATGTTGTGCTTGAAACGAAAGGTTAAGGTCAAGAGAACTTACCTTGCTTGAAGCTGGAATGCGGGTCTTGGGCTTGAGTTGTTTCCTTGGGCGTTCTTGAATTCGAAGGGGAAGAAACAAACGTGGTGTTTCTTTGGCTAGATTCGAAAACCAAGAAAAATTGATTTGTATTTGTTTATTTCTGGATTTTAAAGAAAAAAGTGTGGTGTTTCTTAAAGTTCTGGGTTTGGGATGGTGTGAAATATTTGAGAGTTTTGACAGTTTTTGAAGATCCTTTTCAAATAGCCAAAAATCTTCTTCAGCGTTCTTCTTCTTTATTTTTATTTTTCATCCCCTTTGATGTGCAAATGAATTCTCTATTTATAGAGAAATTTTTTTGAATGAGCAACTTTGTGAAGGAATAAAATATAGTTTCTTTGAAAGGCCAACATCCACTTGTGTCAGCTTTTTATAATGCCAAGATAAAAGTACTAAAATCAATGGTTGAGATGGGTGGCTCCTAGTTTATAGGGGGAAAGTGTGCAGAAGAGGCAGGCGCAAGGCTCAAGAACTTTCTAAAAGGTAGTGATGTCATCAAGAGTAAGTTGGCTTGGAGAACAATTAAATATGAAGTGAGGCATAAGTTGGAGGCTTATGTAGCCTGACCTATGGGCAACTCAACTCTTTGAATTGAATCCTTCATCTTTCCATAGCCTTTGACCAGACTTAACAAAGTAGCATTCGTTTCCACCATTTGTGTGTCCTTCGAATGGACCAACCGTGTGCTGTTCGAATGGGCCTCTTCAGCTGAATATGCCACTGAGTCTTTTTGCTTTTGATCACTTACGCTTAACCCTTCGACCAGACTCAAAAGTAAACAATAACCAATTGTTTCCCAACCGTGGCAAGTCCTTCGAATGGGCCACCATGTTGTGTGTCATAATGCAGCACTATGTGTGTTGAAAGGTCTGCAGTTGGATTCGAAGGTGATATGAAGGTGATTCAAAACAATCCTGAAGGTGGATTTAAAGGTAATATGAAGGTGTATTCTAAGGAATTTAAAAGGGAATCATTGCTTTGTGGGTTCTAGCGTGAGAGAAACCCATTTCTTGTTCGTGCAAGTTTGTAGGAGGATTCGAAGGTTGCATAAAATGGGTTTGAAACAAGCCTAAAGATTGATTCGAAGCCAGCATGTAGTTGTATTCGAAGGAGACATGCAAGTGACAATGCCTTGTGCATGCTAACATGAGGAAAACCCCTGCCTTGTGAATCAAAGCAAACACGTAAGGAGCCAATGGTGCAATCAAAACCAGCATGCAGGAGGTCCCCGCTTTGTGTCAATGGAAAACCTTCATAAATCCATTGCCCTATGAATCAAAGAAAGATTTCAGAAGGTTATCTCCTTTTGAATCAAATGTTTAGCAAGAGTCGCCACGGTGGGAGAACTGACTTGAGATTTTGCGTTTGTGTTCGCAAATGTTTCGGTTTAGCAAGAGTCGCCACCGACTTTTTATTTTATCCTACGGAAAGGCCAAAAAGCACAGGAAAGACCTTTGAGATGTTTTCTTGGGTTCGGGGAGTAGATTATATAAAGGGAAGGTATTAGCACCCTTTCTAACCATGGTTATCCATGGGCTCTTAGTTACTTGATTAAATCACTTGCTTGTATTTTCAATTGTTTGAAATGGTGCTTTGTGTGTGATTTTGAAAAGAGGCCATCGTTGTGGCGACCTTTGTAATGATTCTTGTTTGAATGTATACAAAGGTGTTTTTGTCTTTTGAAAAGTTTTCAGTATTTGAAAGTAGGGTTTTGAAATTGTGTGATTTTGAAAATAGCAAGGATGTTTTTGCAAGCTTAATTAAGTAACTAAGAGCTATCTACCCTATTTTACTCAAAGATTTTCTCGTGTTTTAACCCTTTTAACAGTGTTATTTCACCATTGTATTTGGTGAACAACCTTGTGTTAGGATGTTAACGGGACATGCGCGGGTCATCGTATAGACCATGATTAGCAATTTTGCAAAGTATCTTAGCATTTTTTTAGGGACTAAGATCATTTTTGTAAGGCAACTTTGAATAGCGTCATCGAGGGACTATGATCTTTTGATTTTGTTTGTTTAACCAAGATACTTTGTATGCGTAACATGGCCATTTTAAATTTAGGCAACCGAGTGGAGATACCTTAAGGGGTGTTCGTGTGCAAGTGTGTTTTATTGCATACAAGAGTTTATCTTTGAATTAGGATTGTCTATTTCTTTGATTTTATCTTGTCATACACATCCTAATTACTAGCATTTATATTTGAAAGCAATAAAAAGCGGAAATGTAAAATCCTACGCTATTACAGCAATTAGGGGATGGGGATACATATTTGTACATGGGGTGGTTCAACGAGAAAAATAGATAAGAAAATAAAATAACAAAGGCAAGATAGATAGAAAGAGAGAGAGAGTCAGCGCGCTGCTGAGAGGAAATCAGAAGTTCTGACTCAGGCCTGCTGCCAGATTATCAACCTTTTGGTGAAATTGTATGAGTCAAAACTTCTGACTATGGCACCTGCAAAACAGAAACCTGTTAGTGGGAAAATCAGAAGTTCTGACCCCCATGCGCTGCAAGACATAAGTTTGTTAGTGGGGAAATCAGAAGTTCTGACCCTGCTGGAAATACAATAATTTTCAGAAGTTCTGATATTATTGACAACAAAACAGGCTTCAGATGTGCTAACGCCAAAGTCAGCACTTGGCTTCTCCCTGTGCTAGTCAGAACATCTGCAGTTTTGTTATTTTTCAACAAAACAGAAAACATGTTTGGGACAACATCAACAAATGTCAAAATGCTTCAGGAGACAACCAACAAGGTCACAGGCAGGTTCTCCACTGATCCACTTCCTACTTAAACATTCTGAGGTATGAAAATCCTCAGAACGCAAATAGCAGCAACATGATATTTACATTATGCTTATTGAGCATGCAAAGCTGATGATGCTTAGCAGCATGATGAAGGTCAGCAGGTGCTTACCTGACTGTTGGAAAAGTCAGTGAGTGGGAGCTAGCTTTTAGCTCTGATGATGCTCTGGACAGGTTCTTTTTTGAAGGGGTGGATGGAGAGTATATATGGTCAGAAACTGTAGGGGCGTTTTTCTTTAATCAAGAAGCAAATTGGGTACAAATGAGGTTTTGAGGCAAGAGATTCAAAGTTGTGTTTGAGGCTCTTGAAACACTAAGATTTTTGATAGAGTTTCAAAGTATTTTCTTGCTAAAAATTTATGTTTCTCTTCTAGCAATTTTTTTCAGGTTTTGGACCGCCCCCTTTTAGTGGTCAATGGTGCTCTATTTATAGGCAGAGTTTTTGTGGATTTTTGAACGTTAAAGGCGCCAATATTATTAACTTATTTTTTTTTTGAAAGAAGTTCATGAGAAGTTGTGATAATGGACAGCTTTTCAGCCTAGGCTGGAACAGCAGGCAAGGATTGAGGAGAAGCGACCTCTATAGGTGGAAGGTGGCGCATAGACCCATGCCTAAACCTGCATAAAGGTGTTTACCAAGCCACACGTGGAGAGACCCCTTGGATGAATGTTCAGGAGTGGTTGGGAGCATTAATGAGCATTAAATGGTGATGAGATTTATCAACATCAAAAATCTTGTAATAGGAGATTTTTCATCATTACCTAAAACCTGAACCAGCAGTTTTGCTTTACCAAAAACAACGTAAACCAAGCTATGACCTTGTCCTTTTGCTGTCTCAGCAAATTCTGAGGATTCTCCTGACTTTCTAGCACGTTCCTTGGATTTGCTTCTGGAAATCCTGGACTTAGAGATCCTGTGTCAGTGTAACACCCACTCTTCTGACCCTTTCATCTTCTGATTCCAGCATGTTCTGAAGGAGCCTTCAAACTTCTTTGCTTTCTTTGCATTCCTCTAGCAAACTCTGGCTGAACTTGCGTAACTGCTGAAAGAGCCATGTTCTGTTTGAAGATTGCATGTTGAACCACGTTTACAACCTCTAACTGAGTTGATGTAGCTGCTGAAGAGCCAACTTCTGACTATGTTGAGCCAAACTTGGAACTTCTGACCGTTTCTGTCTGGAGGTTGGTTCAGAAGTTCTGAAGTGCTATTTTCTTCTTAAACACCCATTTTTAGAGAAAAATTCCAAATGTTTAGAATTTAATTTTTCCAAGGTAAAAGCTTTTTCTTTAGAGCTTGTGTGATCATTTTCTCTTGTAAATGGTTTGCTTGGGAAGAAATGATAATCCAGGACTTGGATTTGTTTAAGAGAAACTCTGAGAATCCAGGATGGTTTCCTGAAGAATGAGAGGGAAACTTTTGGGGTATAACAGCTGCCCCTGTTCAATCTTCTTGAACCTGAAGAGTTAGATTGGCAAGTTTGCCTTTTGCGACTCAAAGGTAAAAGAGGATTGGACACTAGAGTGCCCATAAATTTTCACTCGTCCAAAGCATAGTTGAGGGAATGGGCTTAAAGATGCCATTTGGAGATGGTAGAATCTTGTTGGAGATGGGCTTAAAGATGCCATCCAAGAATCTTTGTTGAATTGCAATGTTGTAGGTCAGAAGAATGAGTATAAAAAAAAGTATCTGCATCTGGAATGCACTCGAACTGTATCTGGAGACTGAATTTGTATGAGCAAAAGAAAGGCGTCCGTGTCTGGGGCGTATCTGAGTTGTGTCTGTGTTTGAACGTTGAATGAATATCAGAATGACTGCCGTGTCTAGAGTGTATCTGTATTGTATCTGGGTAACAGAGAAGTATCTGTGTATGGAGCAATTGTGTGCTGGGGATAAACTCTGAATGAGTGACAAAATGGCAACCGTGTCTGGAGCATATCTGGACTGTATCTGAAGTTGAGATATGTATGAGTAGCAGAATGACTTCCGTGTCCGGAGTGTATCTGAGACTGTAACTGGAGTTGAGATCTGTATGAGTAGCAGAATGACTTCCGTGGCGACTGCACTAAGGAGAATCAAACTGCTGGTGTAAAGGCCAGAATGGCATCCGTGTTTGGAGCGTATCCGAACTTTGAAGTTGATAGTTGAATCTGAATGAGAGATAGAATGGTCGCCGTGTCTGGAGCGTATCTAGTCTGTATCGGGTTGCTGAAGTCTGAATGAGTAGTAGAATGACCTCCGTGTCTGGGGTGTATCTGTACTGTATCTGGGACCTGGACAAGTGACATAATGACTTCCATGCCTGGAGTGTATCTGAACTTAAGTTTGATAGCTGAATATGAATGAGAAATAGAATGGCTGCCGTATCTGGAGCGTATCTAGTTTGTATCTGATTTCTGAAGTCTGAATGAGTAGTAGAATGACCGCCGCATCTGGGGTGTATATGTACTATATCTTGACTTGAATTTCTGAATGAGAAATAGAATGACCATCGTGTTTGGGGTGTATCCATACTGTATCTGACCTGAAAATGAGTAATAGAATGACCGCCGTGTTTGGGGTGTATCCATACTGTATCTGAATAATTGTTAATGATAGTCTTTTGATCTCATCCTGAAAAGGGTAAGATGTTAGCTAAACACAAAGTTATGTGGCATGATATGTATGATGCAATGAATTGTGTTTCATCAATGTTTATGATATATGAATGTAATGGTTATGCATGCAGGCTGAGTAGCCGTCTTGCTGAGGAAAATGAATCCTTGATAGCTGGAGATAATGAAATCTTAGACTGCTGCCGGGGAAAGTAAATCTTTGACCGAAGCTGGGGATTCCAAAAATCTTTGATTGTTGAAGATGAGAAGTCCCTGCCGACTGCTTGTGGATTAAAGATCTTCGATTGTTGAGGAATCTTAGGACCACTGTCGGGGATTAAAAAAACTTTGGCCGCCGCTGAGGACTTGGAGAGGAGAAACCCTTGCTGACTGCTTGGGGAAATAAGGAAAACTTTGGACATCTTTACTGGGAAGTCAAAACCTAGGAGACTCCTGCTGGAGAAAAGAGACTGAGAATTTTCCCATATGCTGGGGAAGCATCTCTGTGGGGAGAATGTCCACTATTCTGGTTCCGTTGGGGATAGGATTTTTAGGGTTTTTGGGCTCCACTGGGAATCTTGAAACTTGACTCTGAGGGAAATTAAGTTTTGGAATGCACTCTAGCTGGGTAATCCAGCTTTAGAAAGCTTTTGCTCTACTGAGGATCTTGAAGTTTAATTCCGCTGGGGAAATATACTCCAAATTTAGCCTTGTTGGAGATCTGAACGACATACTGCAGGGGATTTCTGCTGGAATAGCCTAAAGACATTTTCCTATACTTTCGACCTACCAGTAATTATCCTTTCTCAATTCGTTTTATTTGTAAGCAATGATTATGTTCAAATGCATATGCCTATTTAACAAAACATTGGACGTTTTCAAAATAAACATAAGTGTAAAAAGAAAAGAACGGTAAGCAAATTTATGCACTTGGAAGTGCATTTGTATTAACTTTTGTGAGTATCTTTGTACAAAGGAGACAGACATCCTAGTAAGAGAATGTTGTCGTAAAAATTGAAAGA
This sequence comes from Vicia faba, assembly GCA_948472305.1. Lineage (NCBI taxonomy): Eukaryota > Viridiplantae > Streptophyta > Magnoliopsida > Fabales > Fabaceae > Vicia > Vicia faba. The sequence continues at coordinate 1,508,864,283 of OX451738.1, forward strand.
TATTTATACAAAAGAAAGATGGCTATGTGTAACAATTCCATGGGATTCCCATTCTGTTATGGCCTTCACAACTCTGAATATCTTGTCCATTCGTTGCTTTGTCCGCCGATGACTAAGTTGATCAGAAGCTCGGAGCTTGTTGGTGAAGAGATTGTTCTTGAAGTGATCCGACGAGACACAGTCATACGCTTTAATTCCCTAACTTTTTCCTGAATCGCCCTTTCGGGTTTTCGATCCACCGGGAAACCCTTTTTTGCCCAAGTCGCCCTTTCGGGTTTTCAACTTGCCGGGTGTACAGATTTTTTTTTATCCCTAATTTTTGCCTGAACTGCCCTTTCGGGTTTTCAGTCCACCGGGATGCCCATTTTTGCCCAAGTTGCCCTTTCGGGTTTTCAACTTGCCGGGTCGTTTTATGCGTAGTATCTTTTGACTATGTCTGCGTTCGTAGGGTGTGGAAAATCGTCGTCGTCCATGGTGGTCAAAATCATTGCCCCGCCAGAAAAGATGCTCTTGATCACAAATGGTCCTTCGTAAGTAGGAGTCCACTTGCCTCTGGGATCACTTTGCAGTAAGATGATCCGCTTGATTACAAGATCTCCGACTTGATATACCTGACGCCTGACTTTCTTGTTGAAAGCCATGATCATCCGTTTTTGATACGTCTGACCATGACAAACAGCCATAAGTCGCTTCTCGTCGATCAAATTGAGTTGATCAAGCCGGGTCTGAATCCAATCGTCTTTACTCAAACCAGCGTCTTTCATGATCCTTAAAGAAGGAATCTGAACTTCCAAAGGTAGGACAACTTCCATGCCATACACCAAAGAGAATGGGGTTGCCCCTGTTGAAGTACGTGTCGTGGTACGATATCCGTGGAGAGAAAATGGTAACATCTCATGCCAGTCTTTGTAGGTAACTGTCATCTTTTGAATGATCTTCTTGATATTTTTGTTCGCGGCTTCAACAACACCGTTCATCTTCGGCCGATAGGGAGATGAATTGTGATGATAAATCTTGAACTGCTCGCATAAGGCGGTGATCATAGTATTGTTCAGATTTTTACCGTTATCAGTGATGATCCTGTCGGGGACACCATACCGACATATGAGGTTCTGCTTGATGAAGCGGGCAACTACATTCTTTGTAACAGAGGCAAAGGAAGCTGCTTCGACCCACTTGGTAAAATAGTCAATAGCGACCAAGATGAAGCGATATCCATTGGATGCCGTGGGCTTGATCTCTCCAATCATGTCAATGCCCCACATTGCGAATGGCCAAGGAGCCATCAGGACGTTGAGAGGAACAGGAGGAATATGTACTTTGTCAGCATAGACTTGGCATTGGTGGCAAGTACGGGAATGTAAATGACAATCAGCTTCCATGGTGGACCAGTAGTAGCCTGCTCTTAGAATCTTCTTTGCCATTGTATGCCCACTCAAATGGGTGCCGAATGTGCCGCTGTGTATATCAGTCATGATCAACTCTGCTTCAGCCTTGTCCACACAACGAAGTAGAACACAATCATGACTGCGTTTATAAAGGATGCCATTGCTTAGGAAGAACTTGGCAGCAAATCTCCTTAAGAACTTTTTGTCATTGACGGAAGCTCCTTCGGGATATTCTCTAGTCTGGAGATACCTTTTGATTTCATGAAACCAGGGTTGTTCCACTACCTCTTCGGTATTAATCTCATGACAGTGCGCAGGTTCGTCCATTCGCTCGATGGTAATTTGGGGAGTCTCGTTATCCCAGTTGAGTTTAAACATGGAAGACATTGTAGCCAGGGCATCTGCTAGCTGATTCTATTCTCGCGGGAAATACTCGAAGGTGATCTGCTCGAAATGAGGCAATAATGTTAAGACATGTTCTTTGTATGGGATAAGATTAGGATGTTTGGTGTCCCACTCTCCATTGAATTGACTGATAACCAAAGCCGAGTCCCCAAATACGATCAAATATTTGATTCCCCAGTCTATAGCAGCCTTGAGACCAAAGATGCAAGCTTCATACTCAACCATGTTGTTGGTACAGCTGAAACAAAGTCGTGCAGTGAAAGGTGTATGGCAACCTTCTGAAGAAATTATTACCGCACCGATACCGTTGCCAAGTGCATTTGAAGCACCATCAAAGTACAGGGTCCATCGGGATCCTTGTTTAGGTCCGTCATACGGTCCGTTACCTTCGATGTTGTCCAAAATCATGATGTCCTCGTCAGGGAAGTCGAATCTCATAGATTGATAATCTTCGATGGCTTGATGGGCTAGATGGTCAGCTAGTACGCTCCCTTTTATAGCTTTTTGGGTAGTATACTGGATGTCATACTCAGTCAGGATCATCTGCCATCTAGCGATTCTTCCAGATAAAACAGGCTTCTCGAAGATGTACTTGATCGGATCCATCTTAGAAATCAGCAAAGTGGTATGAGTCAACATATACTTCCTTAGTTGGCGAGCAACCCATACCAAAGCGCAGCAAGTTTTCTCGAGCAGTGAGTAGCGGGTCTCACAGTCGGTAAACTTTTTGCTAAGGTAATAAATGGCATGCTCTTTTTTACCAGACTCGTCATGTTGGCCCAGTACGCACCCCATTGAGTTGTCCAAAACAGTCAGATACATGATCAACGGCCTTCCTTCGACGGGTGGCATCAGGATAGGGGGTTCGAGTAAATACTCCTTGATCTTGTCAAAAGCAACTTGGCAATCGTCGTTCCATTCAACTACCTAGTCTTTCTTTAACAGTTTGAAGATTGGCTCACAGGTAGATGTCAGGTGAGAGATGAACCTTGCGATATAGTTCAAGCGTCCCAAGAATCCTCTAACCTCCTTTTCAGTACGGGGAGCAGGCATTTCTTGTATAGCCTTTACTTTAGTTGGATCAACCTCAATGCCCTTGTTGTTGACAATAAATCCCAGAAGTTTACCAGACCTAACTCCAAAAGTGCACTTGCTTGGATTCAGTCTAAGTTTATACTCTTTCAACCTGGCAAACAGCTTCTGCAAATGTTCAAGGTGCTCTTCTTCTGTTTGTGATCGAGCTATCATGTCATCTACGTAAACCTCGATCTCATGATGTATCATATCATGAAATAAAGCTACCATGGCGCGTTGATAGGTTGCCCCTGCGTTCTTCAGTCCGAACGGCATCACCTTGTAGCAGAAGGTACCCCATTGTGTGACAAAGGTAGTTTTCTCCATGTCCTCGGGGGCCATTTTAATCTGGTTGTAGCCTGAGAATCTGTCCATGAAAGAAAATACTTTGTGCTGAGCTGTGTTGTCAACCAAAATGTCGATATGTGGCAGCGGAAAATCATCTTTAGGGCTAGCCCTGTTTAAATCTCGATAGTCCACACATATTCTGACCTTGCCATCCTTTTTGGGTACGGGCACAATGTTAGCAACCCACTATGGATAGGTTGTAACAGCCAGAAAGTCAGCGTTGAACTGCTTCATTACTTCAACCTTAATCTTTTCAGACATGTCAGGTCTCATTCAGCGAACCTTTTGCTTGATCGGTGGACAATCCTCTCTTGTGGGGAGACGGTGAACCACGATATCTGTGTCTAACCCTGGCATATCTTCATAAGACCAAGCGAAGATTTCAACGTATTCATTCAAAAATTGTACTAAGGGCTCCTTGACACTCGGTTCCAAGTTGGCACCCACTTTCACTTCTTTCCTGTCCTCCTCTGTCCCTAAGTTAATGGTTTCTAACAACTCTTCATGAGGCAGAATAACCCTCTCTTCTTGGTGTAGAAGTCTGGCTAACTCTCCCGGCACTTCACAATCTTCGTCAACTTCGTACTCAACGTGATTGACCAAATCTTCAGAGTTATCGAAGGCTAAAACAGAATAGTCACCCATAGAATCCGGAGTGGATGGGTACCTGCATTTGTGAGTGTGGGTGTGTGTAAGGGATAGCCATCCTTAAACAAACAAAAATGCAAAAAGGAAAGAAAATGAACAGTTTACAGATGAAAAACGTCCAATGATTCATTAAAACATGGCATATGATTATAAAGGAAATCAAACCCTTACAAATGGACCTACATGCCCCGGGCAAGGCATGAGGTGAAAATAGTGTGCGAATTGTTTTAGTTATTATAGACCATAAAAATGGGAAATTGTTCAAAGATGAAATTACTGGTTGATAAAGGTGATAGGAACGAAATCCTTTGCTTCCCAATTGCTCAAACCCCCTTTGACTGTCGGAAAAATCCAGTCTTCAAAGTGGCTCTCCTCATCTTCATCCTCTACAGCATTGATTTCATGGTGAGAAATCTTGAGATATCCTTCATGTCGAACTCCTTATTGAGTTCATCCTTCACCTTCATTACATCTTCAACATTGTTCCTTTCTATGAGAATATCATCCACACAAAGCAACAAAATAACAAATGAAATTCCATGTCGAAATCTGAAGCAAACACAGTGGTCGAAATGACTTCTAATAAAACTTATGTGTTCCATGAACTTGTCAAATCTCCTATTCCACCGTCGAGGAGATTATTTCAGACTATACAATGACATGTTCAACTTTCATACATAATCTTCGTTTCCTCTTTTTGCATACCCTTCAGGTTTCTTCATCAGGATTATTTCATCTAGATCTCATACAAGAAAGCAGTCTTCACATTCATTTGTTCCAGTTCTAGGTCGAACTGTGCCACCATAGCAAGTAACATTTGAATGGACTTGTGCTTCACAATGGAAGATAACACATCATTGAAGCCGACACCTTCTTTCTGAGTGAAACCTCTTGCGACCAATCTTGCCTTATATCTCTTCAACGTCACTCTATCGATTCCTTCCTTAACTTCGAAAATCCACTTATAGCTGACCTGGCTCCAGCAGGTTTCTTGATCAATTCCCGAGTATGGTTATCATGAAGAGATTTCATCTCATCAACCATGGCCTCAACCATTAAGTCTTATTTCTACTCATCGTAACTTACTTATAGTCTCTATGTTCTTCATCTAGAACCTCACTTGAAGAGATTAAGGCATAAGTTATAAGATCTGCATACCCAAGTCTCTAAGGTGGATTTATGACTCTTCTCAGCCTATTTCTTTCAAATAGGTAGTCATCGAAAGTTTCCTCAACTTCCTCAGTATCTTCAGCATCTTGTGTTTCTTCTTCGACTTGCTATGGGATACGTAATTCAGTATTGACATGCTCCACCTCAACATGAATATCTTTTTGTTCCAGCTCTTTCTTCAGATATTTTTGTACTTCGACCAACGTAATCAGTTTTCTTGAAAGCCATTACAACTTCATTGAAAACTATATCTCAATTGGTGATACACCTTCTGTGACCTAGCTCTAGGCACCATAGCTTATACTTTTTGACTCATTTAGGGTATCCCATAAACATATATCTCAGAGCTCTAGGTTTGATCTTGTATTTCCTAATGTGAGCATAAGCTACACAACCAAATACTCTAAGTTTGTCAAGATCTAGTGGATGTTATGACAAAACTTCTTCAGGTGTCTTAATATCTAACGCATTTGAAGGACGTATATTTATCAGAAATGTTGTTGTCGAAATAGCCTCTATCCAAAACATCTTCTTTAATCCAGCACTAGTCAACATGCATCTAACTCTTTCCAAATTGGTTCGATTAAACCTTTCGACCAAACCATTTTGTTGGGGAGTACCTGCAATAGTTATGTGCCTTGCAATACCATAGGCTACATAAAAACCGTTGAATGCCTCATTGTAAAATTCAAGGCCATTATCGGTTCTCAACCTCTTGACTTTTTTGCCAGTCTAATTTTCGACCAGAGTCTTCCAACTTTTGAAATTCATAAAACTTTCATCCTTAGTCTTCTGGATGAATACCCATAACTTTCTGGAATAATCATCAACTATGGATAGAAAATACCTTGCTCCTGTTTGACAAGATTTTGTCTCCACCAAGAAGATTTTGTTTCCCCAGTTCGACAAGACCCCTTTCACTAATATTGCCCAGTCTTATGTGCCAAATTTCTATCTTCGATAAAGGTTTCATGGTTTCAACATCTGCAGAACCACTTACCACTTCAGCCCCAAGGGTGTACAAGCCTTGTTTCTTCACGCCTCTCAAGACTTCCTTCGCCCCTTCATGACTCTTAGGATACTTTTCTCTCCTTGGAAAACATATCCTTTCTTGTCGAATTTAGGATGGTTTGATGTGTAAAATAAAGAATTCGCACTTAGCGCGCTAGGCCCGTTTAACGCGGTCTGCTGAGATTTGTTTTATAAAAACATACTTTAGTTCATTTTTAGGTTATGGTTTTGGGGAAGTTTTTGCTCCTAACTCCATCAACCTCTAATTTAGTTAGGATTAGCTTAGATAACAACTATGAAGCTTGCATACAGATGATTCGGGGGTGGATTTCTCTTTGATCGGTGTTGACAAACCGTAGATCTGTGGTTCATTTCTCTTTTACTTTGTGTATATTTGTCGCCATTGGCGTTATATAAAACTTGTTTTACAAATCTTTGTCGAATGTTATCCTTGATTTTTGCTCTGTGCTAGGGATTTGAGTTATTATAGATATGTAATGCTTTAATTCTTATCTAGGATGATTATCTAATAGTGCCTGAATTCTAGAGATAGATTTAGAGTTGTTATTCACTTCGGGTCTATGATTAATGCCTCTGTGTTGTTTGTTTCCCTCTGAGAGATCGTCGATGCAAGCGAGCACAATTGACTTCTGTGTTGTTAAGGTTGGTTGAGAGATCGCTGTCGAGGTGATACAGTGGGTCTTGCGTTTGACACGTGATGACATTGATGAATATTGTAGGTTTAGTATAACAAGCCGATATGTTTAAGTCTGAGAAGTAGTATATATGCATGCTTGATAAGTTATTCCTTTTTCCTTTTTATACATTTATTTTCTGTTGATACTTTTCCTTTCATCCCATTTATCCCCAAACTCAATAGCAAGAGATTTGTCGAACGAAATTTCAACTCACCAATCTTTGTGGATACGATAAATTCCAGGATAAATATTTCCAAAATTTATGTTGCTTACCACTTTACCGCTCAAGCAAAATGCCACCGTTGCCGGGGATTGGTGTTTATTGTTTCACATTGCAATAAGTTTCTTTGTTTTTGAGTTTTATAATTAATGTATATGTTGTATAGAATGTGTACATAAACTTTTCTATTTTTACTTGTACATGTTTTGTGTTTACTTTCCTTACTTGTGCATATATGAGTTTTTCTTTATTTTCACGTATTATTGTGAATTGTCTCGTTTTCGTAACGTTTATTGTGTGGATGTTAGAACACTTTATTTAGGTTTGCACAGTGTGACAATATCATGACATGACAGAAGGAGGTTACTAGCTCGCACAATAAAGGTGTCGAGCTTACAACGTAAAACAAGCATGTTTTGTTTGTATTCGTTTATGTATGTGTTGATTTGTGTTTTAACAAGTTGAAATGGACTTGTTTTAAATTCTCAAATTTTCACTTTTTAACTTGTTAATTCACTTTCAACTGTTTGTTTCATTATGTCAATTTTTGTTTTTCCACAAGTTTGTCGTGTTTAGCTTGAGGAAGTTTATGTGTTGTAAATATTGTATGTTTGAGGTTGTGTAGGGGATTGTGGAGGTTGTTGCTGCATTGCTGTTTATGTCCTATTTTTCTGCAACTGGTGTAGCGCGCTTAGTGCACTTTGTGCCGCTTAGTGCACCCTGTTGTGTAGAGCCAGTGAATTCTTTTTAATTTTTTGTTTGGCTCTCCTTTTTCCCACTTCACTCAAGACTTTATAGTATAGTAATTAATAGTAATATTTTTAATTCTTTCTTTTGTTTTTTGGACTCAAACTTTGGTTAGATAGCTTGAAGTCGCATTTGGTGATTTTCTGATTTTGAGTGTGTCAACTTGCGGATGTATGGTAATGATAGTTTTTGAAGTTGGTACTCACAAGGTACTCGTTTATCGCTTTCTATAGCATAACATGTTTAGGAAATTTTTCATTTCTAAAATTTCCATATCATTCATTCTTTTTGCATTACTTGCTCGTGACTTGAATCACTTCAGTTCCCTTTTTACCCATAAATGTGAGGAAGCTTTCTATTGTTCATATATGTTGGAGGCCACAATTCTTGTTTTAACTGGATTTTATTATGTTTAATCTTTTGTTTGTGTTGATTGTATGAAAGCTTGAACATGATCAAGGCATTTTTGTTTTATTTTGATCATAACTACCTTGGCCAAATAGTCAATTCACCTTATGAGCGTGTGATCATTAGTATCCCTTTTTGACTCTTTTTGTCGATATCCATGTTGTTTTTTCTAAATGCTTGTCTATGAGTATTTGGTTCATCTTTTTGTATGGATATTGATTTTTTGTTTTCTTGGACCCTCAACTATGAATTGTAGTTTGAGTTTTTACCTTGCCTTAGAAAGTAGGGAGTATTCACAATATGATATGGTTGAATTCAAGTTGGGGAGAGAAATGGTTATATGCTTGTGTGTATTAATATGAGGTTGAGAAAGAAATAAATAGAAAGAAAAAAAGTGAAAAAGAAAGAAAGAAAAATAAAGAAAAAACTGAAAAAGTTTTCAAAAACAAAAACAAAAAGAGTTCGAATAATATTGTGTTAATAAGTGATGGGTGTTGGTGAGAAATTTGGAATGAAGAAGAAGTTTGATTGAAATTATTTTGTTTGAGTCTTTGTGAGTTGATTACTGTAACACCCCATTTCTACCCAACGAATTATATAAAATCAGAGTTACAAAATTTCCAACAAACAAATGGAATGCTACACTTTTAACTTAGAAACAACAACATTCAATCACCTATAGTTCAGATACATAACACATGAAATTCAGATGAACCGATAACAACCTGTTTAGTCTTTAAAAATAAAACAACTTTCGTTGCTACGCAGCAGATTCACAAATTAAACTAAAAACATCATAACATCTTGTCCAACTCAAAACGACTTTAAGACCACAAGTCTTTAATGAAAACAACTTAAAAATTCAACAACATAATGAAAACCAACAATAAAGAAAACATGCGTTCATCCTCCCGAGTGCTACGTATCAGAGCGACACCACGGACTCGAACTAACAAAGGTGACAATTATCCTCCTTGATTACCTGCATGTTACCAAAATAGGGAAACATTCAAATAAAAGGGGTGCAATATCAAACAATATAATCAGATGTATGAGAAATAATGTCTTAGAATCAGATTATGAAAAATCACTGCTTTAAAGCTCTACACAACATCAAACACAACAAAACATCAACAAAATATAAAAAATAGTTCATCATCACAACAAGTTAAATATGTGACATGGAATGCGACTCGTTACGATGCAAATGCATGTGGTACCAACTGAGCAAAACTCCCAACTTAATATCTTGCCAATTAATAGAAGCAACAACAAGGTATAAGCCTTCAACTTAATATCTTTCCAATCCAGACCAACTTACCGAGCATTAGCTCCCAACTTAATATGCTATGTATGCAACAACAATATGAAGGTAATAACAATCAACAACAATTACAACATCAACCATTCAACAATAACTAAACAACAACAATAACAATAATCCAACAACAACTCAACCACAATTCAACACTTGCCACAAGCCTATAACTTATCTACCAAGAATTAGAGGAATTTCAACAACATGAGTATATCCTGCAACTTCGCATCGTCAACAATATTGACATTACAACAACATAGTAAAATTCACAAATACAATCGAAACCCATTGCAATAACACTACATAATTATTCAGCTATACGTCTATATTTGGTTATTAGACGTTCTGCGATGGTTCCTCTAATATTAACCTGTTGCAACTATTATATAAGCTAGTACTACTATCAACAATTTCTACTACTGCTAGTGCTACTAATTAATTCTCTACTGTTGTTTTATTGCTAATAGCTTTTTGTTACTATTTCACAATTAACTCCTACTATCAAGTTATTCCTGCTACATGTACGATGCTATTATATTGTTGATAGTTTTCCGATAAGGTTCCTGTAATTACATCTTACTACTATGAATTATATCCTACTGCCATAAATTATCTCTGCTATTAACCAATTAATAGAATAAGGTAACAAATACACAGGAAGCAGAGCAAACAAAAGAAAACAGAAAACAGATGTTAAGGGTGTGCCCCTCGTCACCCAACTGTGCCCCTCGACACAAAACTAAAGGGCCACGCCGCTCGTCATGGAGTTGTACTGCTCGGTACACTCCTCTGCATACCTGGTGCCGGTCGGCATGCTCGTGTGCCCCTCGGCACAAAGTGTTTCTCACTTAGTTTCTTCACAGGCTTACTGATTCTAACACACAATTCTCCAAATCTTCCTTCGATTAACAGTATTTTCACAACAACATGATACAATGAAGTATTACATCGACATAGAAACTTAACAACTATATCATCAATATTATAATTTCTAACAATAGATAGTTAATTCTGCGAAAAATTCAAGAACATCCACAACGTTATTACAACATGATAATAGACAATTTCAGAAACAACAACAACAACATATGCACAACAACATTACACCAACCCAATTCCTACATACTATTCATCATAATTTCCATTATAGAGTCAGAACCCCACCCATTACCTTGGATTGAAGGTTGCTCTGTAACTTTATGATTGGCCTAGCTTTGCCTTTTTTCCTATTCTTCTTCTCTGTAACTTCTCACTTACTGCTCCAAGACTTTCTTAATCTTTCTAATTAACCTAATTTCTTATTATTATAACTAAACCTAATAATAATATTATTATTCCTAATGGGATTAACTTACACACCCCACCTATTACTACTTCTAACCATCAAAATAGGTCCAACTAATATTTTCTACTTTCTAATATTATTTATTAATATTATTAATCAACTTAATTTAACTGACTAATAACAACATCACAACTTATACCGACATAACACAATCTCCTCCACTTAGAATATTTTCATCGTCAAAAATTTACTTTGTTCAAACAACTCGGGATAGGATTCCCACATCTTACTTTGTAACTCCCACGTCATGCTTCTCCGGAAACTCCTAACCATACAACTTTCACCAAAGCAATCTCCTTTCCTCTTAGAGTCTTCATTTCACTATATGCTATTCGTACAGGCATCGCCTCCACAGTAAGATTATACTGTACTTGAACATCATCCATATGAATCACATGAGATGGATCTGAAATATACTTCTCGAGTTGTGATACATGAAACACATCATGCAAATTCGAAAGATTAGGTGATAAAGCCACTTTATAAGCAACATTCCTAACTCTGTCTGAAATCTGATACGGACCAATAAAACAAGGAGTAAGCTTCTTAGACTTTAATGCACGCCTAACACCAGTCACTGGTGTAACTCTCAAACACATGGTCACCTGCTTGAAATTCTAAATCTTTCATTTGCTTGTCATGATAACTCTTTATCTAATTTGGTAAGCTTTCATCTTTTCTCGAATTAACTTCACCTTCTCGGTAGTTTCTCGAACAAGTTCAGGTCCAAGTACTACGCTTTCCCCAGATTCATGCCAACATAAAGGAGATCTACATCTTCGACCATACAACGCTTAAAAAGGTGCCATTCCAATACTAGAATGGTAATTTTTATTATAAGTGAACTCTATTAATGGAAGATAAGTATCCCATGAACCTCACTGCTCAAGAACACATGCTCTCAACAAATCTTCTAACGACTGAATAGTCCTTTCAGTTTGACTATCTGTCTGAGGATGATACGCCAAACTCAACCTCAACGTAAGACCCAACGCCTCTTGCAAACTCTTCCAAAAATCTAAAGTAAACCTCGGATCTCTATCCAAAACAATACACGAAGGAATACCATGCAGTTTCACAATTACATAGTATAAATCTCCGCTAACTTTGATACTGGAAAGCTGATGTTAATAGGAATAAAATGAGCCGACTTTGTAAGCCTATCGACAATGACTCAAATTGTATCATGTCCTCTTGAAGTATTAGGTAACCCCATCACAAAGTCCATCGAAATGCTATCCCATTTCCATTCTGGAACTTCTAACGGTTGCATCAACCCCGCAGGATCTGATGTTCAACTTTCAACTTCTGACAAGTTAAACATGCATACACAAACCGAGCCACATCACTCTTCATTCCAGGCCACCAAAACAAATTCTTCAAATCCTAATACATTTTTTGTAGCTCCCGGATGAATGCTCAACTTGTTTCTATGACTTTCCTCGAGAATCACTTTCTTCTATTGATGATGCCTCCTTTGTCTCCACCATTGATGATTTGACTACTCCATTATTAAATGTTAAGAAGAATCTACCGAGAGCCAGTTTATTTCCTGGCTGGCTTGAAAATTGTTACCATTGTGCTTCCCAAACCAATGGTTGTATGTGGCTAGATAAAGGTATTCAACACCTGATTGATAGCCATGAAATTTTATTCGAGAAAACTCCATCCGTAAAAAGTTTACCTAAAGATGTTTCCATAATCACAATCTCCAACACTCCTATTAGGATCACCTCTAAAGGCCCTACAAGGGTCACTACTGAGCCAAGAGTGTCTCCCTTAATCATCACTACACTGGGGCCAGTCCCTTATTCATCTGACATAGCAGTGCCTTGGAACTATGGGGTAGAAGTTTATTATCATGTCGTCAAGCAAGAGCCATGTATTATTGAAAATGAAGAGCCTGAAATTATAAACATTGCCGGAACTAGTAAGGTCGCTAGGACAGGAAGGATCTTCTCTCCGGAGATCTTTCCTCCAACAACTAAAACAACACTTGTTCACATTTCTGCTACTAGACCAACTATTGACACCCGAGGTAAAGAGAAAGTTATTGAGCCTGCCCTGACAGAGGCACCCTTAAAAGAAGTGACAATTGAAGACCCATCTAGACAAGAGATGGAAGAAATTCTGAAGATCATCCGAAAAAGTGACTACAAAATAGTTGAATAACTGGGGAAAACACCCTAAAAAATATCCATGTTGTCCTTGTTGTTATGCTCCGAAGCACATGCCCAAGCTCTGCTGAAATTCTTGAAGAATGCCCATCTACCTCAAGAGACCACTGCTAATCAATTTGAGATTGTGTTGCAAGCCTAACTTCTGATAATGAATTGGGATTTTTTTATGCATATTTAACTTTGGCGGGGAAGAATCACAACAAGGCTCTCCACATCTCTATCGAATGCAAAGGCACCACTCTGGCGCATGTGTTGGTAGATATTGGGTTCTCCCTCAATGTTTTACTTAAAGGTGCTTTAGATATACTGGATTGTGATGGGTTGGTGTTAAAACCTAGCAATATTTTGGTAAGATCCTTCGATGGGTCAAAGAGGACGGTCCATGGAGAGGTTGATCTCCCGATCAAGGTAGGATCTCAAGTCTTTAATTTAACTTTCTATGTAATCGATATTCGCCCGACCTATTAATGTTTGCTCTGATGCCCATGGATTCATTGGGCAGGTGTGGTTACCTATACATTACATCAAATGCTGAAATACCTAGTGAAAGGGAAGGTTGTCACAGTCTATGGAGAGGACGAATATATGGTCAGTCATTTGAATTCTTTCAAATACGTTGAAATTGATGGCGAATTCATTGAAACCCCCTGTCAAGCATTTGAGGTAATCCCTCCAATGGTTGTTGTTGCTACTCCTACTACTCCTGAAATCTATAAAGGCACACCAAGAATGGCCTCTTTGAAGGATGCTAGGGATGTTGTAGAAGATGGGGATGCACTATCTGGGGATAACTTCCTGACATCCCCTACAAATCTGACGAATTTGGGTTGGGTTTTACTTCAAAGGCTCAGAAAGAGGTTCGATGTGCTCGTGCTGGTTAACCACCTCTCTGTATTAGCAACAATGAAGTCAATGCACTTGAACACACTGATAGTGACAATGACCTAGACAGCTGGATCTTCCCAACTGTTGACGATGGACTTAACAACTGGAAGGCCAAAGACTTCATCTCAATCTCCTTCAACTAGGAGTAATTGCTATTTCCTATTTTATTGCTTTAATAACTTTGTCTATATAATTTCCTTCGAAATAGTGACTTAAAAACCATGTGCCTTTCCTGGGGCATAATGGTCCACTTGTTAAGGGTTTGTCATTTCATATATCATATGCTCATATATTGAAAACATTGGACGATTTTGCATTAAAATTTTGTGCTCTTTGTCTTTCTTTTACTTTACTACATTTTCAAATAGCCATGTGACCTTACATGCACACACACACATTTGCAGATCCACATCCACTCCGGATCTCATTGACAAAAATTCTGCTATTGTCGTTTATGACGAAGGTGAAGACGAAGGCGAAGGTGAAGAAGATTGTGAAATACCTAGAGAACTCTCCAGACTCCTGATACAAGAGGAAAAGGCTATCCAACCGCATGAAGAACCGATCGAAGTGATAAACTTGGGTATTGAGGCAGATAAGAAAGAAGTCAAGATCGGCGCCAACTTGGAAGACAGTATCAAGAGCAAATTGGTCCAGATGTTGCATGACTATGTTGAGGTATTTTCTTGGTCATACAAATACATGTCGGGGATCACTACTGATATCGTGGTTCATCATCTGCCAATGAAAGATGGCTGTTCTCCGATCAAACAAAAAGTTTTCCGCATTGCGTCTTGATATGTCTAAGAAGATCAAGCCTGAGGTAATGAAACAGTTCAATGTATTGGCAGTGATGTCGTATCCCTAGTGGGTTGCAAATTTTGTTCGTGCCGAAGAAAGACGTAAGGTCCATATGTGTGTAGACTAAAGGGATTCAAATAGGGCAAGCACTAAACACGACTTCCCACTACCGCATATTGATGTCTTAGTTGATAACACTGCTCAACACAAGGTGTTTTCCTTCATGGATGGCTTCTCGGGTTACAACCAAATCAAAATGGCACCCAAAGACATGGAGAAGACTACTTTTGTCACACAGTGGGGCACCTTATGTTATAAAGTCATGCCTTTTGGGCTGAAGAATGCATGCGCAACTTACAAATGGGCTATGGCGGCTTTATTTCATGATATGATTCATCATGAGATAGAATTCTATGTTAATGACATGATAGCAAGATCCCAAATTTAGGAAGAGCACCTTGATCATCTACACAAGTTGTTTGAAAGATTGAAGAAGTACAAGTTGAGGTTGAATCCCAACAAATGCATCTTTGGGGTAAGGTCTGGAAAGCTCCTAGGCTTCGTCGTAAGTGACAAAGGAATTGAAGTCGATCCCTCCAAAGTCAAAGCTATCCAAGAAATGCCAGCTCCTCGTACTAAGAAGAAGGTTAGAGGTTTTCTAGGACGACTCAATTACATTGCCTGATTCATCTCTCACCTGACTGCTACTTGTGAATCGCTCTTCAAGCTGTTGAAGAAAGATCAAGTGGTAAGATGGAATGAAGATTGCCAAATAGCTTTTGACAAGATTAAGGAATACTTGCAAGAACCACCAACTCTGATGCCACCAGTTGAAGGAAGACATATGATCATGTACTTAACTGTTTTAGAGAATTCAATAGGGTGTGTGTTGGGGTAGCACGAGTCTGGTCGAAAAGAGCATGCAATATATTACCTTAGTAAAAAGTTTACCGACTATGAAACAAGAAATTCACTGCTCGAGAAAACTTAATGCGCTTTGGCATGGGCTGCTCGCCGACTAAGACAATATATGTTGACTCATACCACTCTATTGATCTCTAAGATGGATCCCATCAAGTACATCTTTGAGAAGCCAAATCTATCTAGAAGGATAGCCCGATGGCAAATGATCCTAACTGAATATGATATCCAATACACTACTGTAATACGGTGGGAGAACTGACTTTTGTTTTGGGTTTTATCGCAATTGTTGCGGATAGAAAGAGTCACCACCGAATTTTCTTTTATCCATAAAGGAAAGGGTGAAAAGAACAGGGAAGAACTTTTTAGAATTTTCTTGAGTTCGGGGGGTAGGTTATGAAAATGGAAGGTGTTAACACCCTTTTCATTCGCAGTTACCTACGGGCTCTTAGTTTCTAGCTCACTTTGAAATGCTTTGTTTAAAATGTGTTTGTGATTGTTTTGAAATTATTTCTGAAAGCGCCTTTGTTTATGTGAAATTTGTCATGATTCTCGCCTCTATAAGAATGTATACAAAATGTTGACTTTTGAAAATATTTCATTTTTTAAAAGTATTGGTGTGTTTGAAAGATGTTATTTTAAAAATGATTGTGAGCAAGCAACTATGAATGTTCTACCTACTCAAAAAGTCTTAGTTCTTTTCCTCATCCTTTAGATATTGATATCTTATCATTGATTGATAAGAATCCCCATCATTGGATGTGAAGAGACGGGCGTGGGTCGTCGTATAGTCATAGAAGGCAACCTATGAGACACTTTAGCAATTGTCGTAAGGGACTAAGATCGTTTTACCGAAGGCAACGTCGAAGGATCATTGGGGGACTACGATCTTTTTTTATAGAGGGTCTTTGCTTAAGCGTCCCACATTTGAGGGACATGACTATTTATTCGTAGGCAACAAGTGAGATTACCCTAGAAGTGCGCGTGTGGAAAGTGTTTGTTTTTCATGCATTTTTGTCTTTAAGATTAGGGTTTTCTAGCGATTGATTTTATCTTGCCATACAAACCCTAATTATTAGCAATAATATTGAAAGTGATAAATTACGGAAATTAAATGTCCTACGCTATTACAATACTTTAGGGGATGGGGGATACAAATTTACAAATGGAGAATGAAAGCAATTAAAACCTAATTACTATTACAACCACATTGAATAATGAATAACAATAAAAATATAAAGAATTATAAAGATAATGTAAAAAAAAAGGAAAATTCTTTTAAAAATAACTTTTTTGTATTGACACACGCACTTATGCATTGATATGAAAACTTTTATACATTGACATATGCACTTATGTATCAATACATCTCACTTCCTGCCCCTGGAAATCAAAACCAAACCAGTATGTATTGATACATAATGGTTTGCATCGGCTCATATCTGTTTTGCATCGAAACATGCACTTACGCATCGATACATATCATTTCTTGCTCCTGGAAATCAAAATCAACTCAGTATGTATCGATACATAATGGTTTGCATCAACTCATTTCTGTTATGCATCGACTCATTCATGTTTTGTATCGACTCATACATATTTTTTCTTTCTGTAATGTGTCTTGATAACAATATGTATTGATGCATAACAATTTGCATTGGCTCATAACCTATTTTATACCTAATATGAGTCGACTCATAGAGATATGCATCGACTCATACTGCTGTTTTTTTTTCTAACACTTTTCTGTTACATATACAAGTCAGTTCTCAACACATGGTTAATGAAAATGAAAAGTAAGCATATGGTTCGCTTCATGGAAATAATATCTACATTTTATCTTCACAAATGAATCATTAATGATGTTTGTATGAAGAGTTCAAAGTCAAGAAAACTTACCTTGAAACAACAATTTATGTTTTGAGTTTCAGTTGTTGTATTGTCTTGGAGAAGTCAAGTTTGAGCTGGCTGTTTTTGAGTTTGGAAAATAATGATGTTACAGAAGTTGTTCTTGTGTTTGAACAACTCCTATATGATGTATGTGAAGTATTTAGATGGTTTGTTTGGATAAGATTTGAAAGGTTGGAGAGATTTGAAGATTTTGGTTTCAAAGCTCAGAAATGGAGGTTTTTGTGGACAATTCTAGTTTTTAGAGTATAGGGGGGATTTGAGGATTTTTCAACACACAAGAATCTGGCCTCTTTAGCTTGCAAAGGCCTCTCCTTTGTGTGTTGTGAAACAACTTATTTATAGATGAAATTGACTAAAATTTTGGGAGGGAAATAGATAAATTTTTGAACTGTTTGGGTACATTGTTTCAATGCTTTTTAGATGCAGCTCTTATTTGCTAAGTTTGTGTAAATATGGGACTGATATGAAGCAAATTTTGCAGGGCAACATTCCAGGTTTTAGAGCAGGTTTTGACAGTTTTCTTGGCATTACTATGTAGGTTTTGGACAGCAGGATATGTAGCATGATCCAGGTCTGGTTTTGTAGACATATTTATGCAGCTTGCAATAAAGACAAGGCATATTTGTGGACAACATAGTGGCAAAGTTTGAAGATTGAGCCAAAGAGAAAAGTTCAAACAAGACAAAGCTTAGGATTTGTAACTTGAAATTTTTAACTTAAAAATTCAGCCTTGTTGTTTACTTGAAAACATGTAACAACTTGAATTATCTTGAATTATGGTGAAAAGATGTCATGAAGTAATGAAATTAACATGTATAAAAACACTTAGAAAAATTTCTAAGTCTTGCAAAGTCCGACTTTTCAAAATGACTTTTGACTTTCTTGATTTCTTGATGATCAAATTTCATATTTTGAATGTCTTGATGAAATGTGATCTTTGAAACTCAAATTTGATCAAAAAGTCAAAGTTTGACTTTTCAATATACAGTTGACTTTTTTCATTAGTTGACCAAATTTCATCTTCAACCCACTGATCTCGGGAGGTGAATTGAAATATGCGATTAGGGAAAAATGATGTACTTGAATCCTTGAGATCATGTTTCAAACCAATAAGTCATTGTGATACGGTGGGAGAACTGACTTGAGGTTTTGCGTTTGTATTCGCACTTGTTCGGTTTAGCAAGAGTCGCCACTGACTTTTTATTTTATCCTAAAGGAAAGGTTAAAAAGCACAGGAAAACCCTTTGAGATGTTTTCGTGGGTTCGGGGGGTAGATTATGAAAAGGGAAGGTGCTAGCACCCTTTTCATCCATGGTTATCCATGGGCTCTTAGTTACTTGTTTTAGATCACTTGCCTTGATTTTCAATTGTTTGAAATGGTGCTTTGTGTGTGTGGTTTTGAAAATGTTTTGAAAAAGATGCCTTGTCTAGGCAACCATTGTAACAATTCTTTACTCGAATGTTTTACAAAGGTGTTTGTCTTTTTGAAAAGATGTTTCAATGTTTTTGAAAGTTGTTTTGGAAGTTGTGTTTGTGAAGTGTGTTTTGAAAGTAGGCAAGTGTGTTTTGCAAGTTTCATCAAGTAACTAAGAGTTGTCTACCCCTAAATTTACTCAAAGATCTTTCTCATGTTTTAACCCTTTTAACAGTGTTGTTTCACCATTGTACTTGGTGAACAACCTTGCGTTAGGATGTTAACAGGACGGGTGCGGGTCATCGCTTAGACCATGAATACAATGATGCCAAGTGTCTTTGGAAATTTTCCTTTAAGGGACTATGATAATTTTTGTTTAGGCAACTTCGAAAGCGTCGTCGAGGGACTATGATCATTTGATTTGTTTTTGTTTTGCCAAAGAAACTCAACATGCAAACATGGCCCATTTTTGAAGGCAACAAGCGGGATTACCCTAGGGGTGCAAGTGTGAATTATATATTGATTTTCATGCATTTGTATTGTATTAGGTTATCTAGCGGTTGATTTTGAATCTTCGCATACAAACCCTAATTACTATACAGTATATAGAAAGCGATAAATTGCGGGAATTCAAAGTCTAAGCTATTACAAATAAGTATCCGGGGATGGGGGTACAAATGTTTACAAATGGGGATGAGACTTATCAGGATAGTAGTGTCCAAATAATATTTACAACCAAATCGAATCGCATTCTCAATGTAAAATATAGTAATGTATAAGAATTAAAGATAAACAAAAGTATTGTGTCATGCATGTGATTATTTACAAATGATATAAATTAAGTATTATTATTATTGTTGTGTTTTTGTTAATATTATATAAATAAAAGGGTTTTAAAGAAAAAAGTATTTAATTCAAAACAAACTAATTATTTATATATTTTTTAATGTTTTTATGTACAAGATCTAATTAAACAAAAGAAAAGGTTTAATAAAAGAAAAAATGTTTACACTTAATAAACCTAAGATTTACATATTTTTGTAAAAGGTAATAAATATTAAAAATATTTTTGTACAAAAGATTAATATTTCTTACTTAACAAAATAAGTTATGTAAAAAAAGAAATAAGGTGATATATATAAAATAAAAGAGATTAATTTATAAACATGAGAACAAAAATAATGAGAAAAGGGAACTAAATGGGCTTTAGAGTTTGTTCTTGGCCCAAAGCAAAATTTGAAGGAGAAACAGAGGGGGGGGGGGGGGGGGGGGGTACGCATGCTGAAAACATTGGGCTTTAGGGATTTGTCAAAGGGGCAGGCCCAACTAAGCGCTCACAGTTTTGTTTAGGGTTATTTTGTTTTGTTCCAGAACAAAGGTTTACAGCGTTTCACAAACGGCGCCGCTCCCTTCTCCTTCTTCGTCGTTCTCTTCCTTGCTCTCAACAGAGCTTTTGACTCCTCCCTTTGCTTCAACTGCTAGAGCGCCACTTCCACTTCCCTCTCTCCATGGTCGTACCCAGGCAGCGATAAAAGGTAATGATTTCTCAGTTTTGTCTGTCTTACGCTTTAGGGTTTCAAGTTTTGCATGTTTTTAATCTTTGACAAATTCTGATCTTTATGTTATTATTTGTTTCTGTGAGGTGTTAAAGAAAAGGGGGAAGGAATTGCTACCTTTGGAGAGGAGACGGAGGAGGATGGTGGCGCTTCTCAGGTGGCCGGAGGCGGAGGGAGTATGTGATGCTAAATTTGTGCCTGGTTTGTCTGGTACTCTCGTATCTTCCTTTTGGTTTTATGATGATAGTTTTCTGAAAACCCTAGCTTTTAGTTCTCTCTTCTTCTTCTGTTTGCTGGCCTGATTGTTGTTGCTTTTGCCTCAGTATGTTTATTTGATGATGTTCTTTGATGAACTTTGCTTTACAACCTTTCTCTTTCAGTGATGATAATAAATCTGATATTGCTTGTCAGCTATTGCTTCACTTCTGACTTTTCTCTCTCTTGATGTTGTATTGGCTTTGTTTGATTATGAGATGCTGGTTATTGTTTCAGTCGTTATTCTGATAACTGTTTTTCTTTGGGGCTTGGAGGCTTGCTTCTTTGAGGCAAGCCTATTTGTTTGAAACTGGCAGTTTGACAGGCTTGAGATAGTTTGGCTTTGAAAGGCTTGTGGGCTTGCTTCTTTGAAACTAACAGTTTGACAGGTTTGTTGGGATTTCTGGTTTGAAGGCTGTTTGTTTGCTTGACACGGGTTTTGAAAGGCTTGTGTTTGAAGCAAGCTTTGGTTTGCTTGACATAGGTTTGAAGTTTGTGTCTTGATGCAGGCTTGGTCACAGGCTTGTTTTTTATTGTTGTTTTAGGCAGGATGAAGCAGGTTGGAGGCAAGCTTAAGCAGGCTTGAAGTTGTAACAGGTTTGCTTAGTTTTGTAAGTTTCAAGGCTTTGTTGTTTTGGAACGGGCAGGATATGTTAGGCTTCTTCAAGGCTTGTGTTCTGTTTACAGTTTGTAGCCTATATTTTTCTATGTGTTGGTTCTGCCCCTATTTCTTTGTGTTCTTTCCTCCTTTTACAGTGTTCTGATTCTGTTTGTTTTATATCTCATAAGCATGCCTCAAAAAACTGTAAGCCTGCTCCTTTTTACTCTCTTTTCTCTCTCTCTTAAATCATATTATATTGCTTAAAGGTACTATTTTCTGAAAAAGTGTTTGGCTGGGAAATGATGATAAATTTGAAATATGTTGCTTGCATTTTGTCTTTCCTCTGCATATCTTCTTTCTTCAGATTTTCTGCATTTTGTGTACTTGTTGACAGCTTTATGACAGTTCTTGAACTTGTGACTTAGTTGGCCATTTTGACTTAGTTTGGTTTGCCTTGTTTGATAGTGCAATTCAGTTTGGATTTTTGCAGCTTGGTTGACATTTTTGACAATGCAATTTATGCAGCTTTATGCATTTGTTTAATATGCTGCCTTGTTCCTTTTTTTGATTTAGCTTGCAAGATAATTTTCTTTCCCTCTTTGTGAACCAAGAGTCTTCTTGCGATTTGCAGAGAGGGTGAACAAACTGATTCCGACCAACACTTTTAATGATGAGTTTCTGATTAACTGTCTGAAAATGCCTTTAATTTATCTGTACTGATTTCTTTCTTTTTTGTCTTTGCAAATAAGTATCAGTTGAGCAAAGGGTGCAACAGTAGAATATGAAGACTTCAAGAAAATTAGGATATAGCTTTATTTTATTTTAATCATTTGTAATAAATATTATTATAAATACTTGTAAATAAAATTACTGTATTGAAGTAACACTTGTACCAATGATTAAAAATAAATAAAAGTCCCTTTGTCATATAATTCTCTAATTCACTGTTTATTTATTTATTTAAGTCTCTTGAATTAAAACGACTGGAAATACATTCCAATTATTTTAACTTAGATAAAATAAATAATTAACAAACACTGTAGTCTTGCAACTTCGCATTAACCAATAATAAACCTCGCGTTCCAATTAACCATAAGCATTGCACAGTTAATCAAACAAACGTCCATATGCCTTTCCTTTTACTGATTAAACCAAACATTGCAAATTTTCAACCAGAAGCCTCAGCTTCTAACCCAGAGGTTCAGGTTTTTGAGAAACAAACTGAAATCTTGAGCAGGCGTCAAAGCAGTGTAACAGCCAATTAAGACACTGTGGATTCAAATTCTTCCGAGAATGCACGTGCAAACCCTGATTCTTGATTTATTGTCAAAGAAGCGTCCGCCTGATCAAACCCTGAGCCAAACTCAAACAAACCCTAACAATCTGCTTGAACTGATTATAAATCAATGGAAGCCCTAATTTTGTGTGACTGATAAGAAAAGTCTGTTTGACCGATTCTTAAGCCAATCGGAAAAATCAGGAAAAGCCCGATGCTGTGATTTCTTGTGAAAAAGAGGAGGGAAAATTTTGGGGTACAACAGTCATGTACTAGGTCAAAAGTCAAAGATTGGTAATTCTCAGTCAAAACCCTAATATTGACCATTTTGCCCTTTTGATGATTTGAACAATTTTCTTGGAGAATTGTGATCCAATCTTGATCAAATGATACATATGACTTCAAAATGTTGATATTGGTCCAAAATCTTGAAGTTTGACTGTAGGTTGACCACAATTGACTTTTTTCCAATACAGCTGATTTTAGGCCATCTGATCAATTGACTGAGCAATTTGGTGATCCAAGACTTGAAAGTTGACAAGATCAATATTGAGGGTCCATAATGATCCATGAAAGTCATTTGAAATATTATAAGTCCAACTATCTTTGTGAAAACTCAAACCCTAGTTTGAGGCATCAATGTTGAGGAGATGGCTTGACCTAGTCGATACTTGTGCAAGCTTGAATCATTGAAGATCTTTGTAAGAAATATCTTGAGAAAAGGGAGGGAAATTTTTGGAGTACAACAACTACTACATAAAAAGCAATCAAAGGAAGTGTATTAGCAGATCACTTAGCGCATCAAGCTGTGGATGACTACCAATCTATGAACTTTGAATTCCCATATGAGAATATAATGCTGATTACAGATTGTAAAAAACCTGGATCGTATGAAGGACCTGAACAAGGATCTTGATGGACTATGGTTTTTGATGGAGCTTCTAACACACTGGGTAACAGAATTTGGGTTGTGATCATTTCTCCCGAAGGTTGCCATACTCCTTTCATTGTCAGACTCTGCTTTGACTGTACCAACAATATGGTCGAATATGAAGCATGCATCATGGGTCTTGAAGCTGCTATTGACTTAAGAAACAAATTTTTAAGTGTATATGGAGACTCATATTTGGTCGCCAGTCAAGTTAAAGGAGAGTGGGATACAAAACATCGAAACCTTATCCCTTACAAAGACTTTGTGCTAACCTTGATCCCATACTTTGAAGAGGTTACTTTTGAGCACATTCTGAGGGAAGAGAATCAGTTGGCAGATGCTTTAGCTACCATGTCTTCTATGTTCAAGGTCAGATGGGACAACGAAGCTCCCCGAATTACTGTCGAAAGATTTAATGAACCAGCACACTACTATGAGATTGATACTGATGGTGTAGAGGAGAAACCTTGGTTTCATGGGGTGAAAAGATATCTCGAAGCTCAAGAGTATCCTGAAGGGGCTTCAGTCAACGATAAGAAAATCCTGCGGAGATTCTCAGCCAATTTCTTCCTGAGCAATGGGATCTTATACAAATGCAACCAGGATTCCACTCTGCTTCGTTGTATGGACAAGAAGGAAGTAGAGAAGATCATGGAGGATATGCATGAAGGTATCTTTGGTACTCATTATAGAGGACATACTATGGCCAAGAAGATTCTAAGAGCTAGATACTATTGGTCGACCCTGGAAACCGATTGTCATCACCACTCAAAGACTTGCCATAAGTGCAAAACTTATGCTGATAAGGTCCATGTGCCTCCAATTCCTTTGAATTTCATGACTGCTCCTTGGACATTTTCAATGTAGGAATTGACATGACCGGAGAAATCAAACCTACTGCCTCTAATGGACATTGACACTTACTTTTGCTTTTCAATTGTTTGAAATGGTGCTTTGTGTATGGTTTTGAAAGATGTTTTGAAAAGAGGCCATCGTTGTGGCAGCCTTTGTAATGATTCTTGTTTGAATGTATACAAAGGTGTATTGTCTTTTGAAAAGATTTCAATGTTTGAAAGTTTGATTTGAGAAATGTTTTGAAATTGTGTTGTGAAGTGTGTTTGAAAATAGCAAGGATGTTTTGCAAGTTTTGATCAAGTAGCTAAGAGTTATCTACCCTATTTTACTCAAAGATATTTCCTATATGTTTTTAACCCTTTTGACAGTGTTGTTTTACCATTGCATTTGGTAAACAACCTTGTATTAGGATGTTAAACGGGACAGGCGCGGGTCATCGTATAGACCATGATAGCAATTGTGCCAAGTATTTTTAGCAATTTTTCGAGGGACTAGATCATTTTGTATAGGCAACCAAGATAGCGTCATCGAGGGACTATGATCTTTTGTTTTATTTTTGTTTTGCCAAAGTACTCAACATGCATAACATGGTCCATTTTTAAGGCAACAAGTGGATGAAACCCTAGGGGTGCAAGTGTACATTGTGTTTGATTTTCATGCATTTTTGTCTTTGTATTAGGTCAAGCTACTTGTTGATTTTGGATTTTTTAGCATACAAACCCTAATCTCTAATCATGGCATAATTGAAAGCGTAAATGCGTAAAATAAATCTACCACTATTATAACATGATTATGGGGACGGGGATACAATTTTTGAATGGGGATTATTTGACAAGAAATTAAAACCCTAGTTTTACTATTACATCCAAATTGGATCAAATGGCATAAATAACAAATGAATAATATTTAAATAAACAAATTAAATAAATATACCAAATAATATGAACATGCAAAAAAAAAAAGGTTTTTGTTTATGTATGTAAAAAATATTTAATGTAAAAAGAAAGGATATGTGAATATATTGATTATATTATTTATATACAATAAAATAAAATAATGCATATACAAAAAATTAAATATATTTATAAAAAATTATTATTTTAAGTATAAATAATAATAATAAAAAGTATAATATTTCTATGTTTTTATTTTCAAGTATTTATAAAAGTACATATATGTATATTAATTATATTAGTTATGTATAATAAAAATAAAATAAAATATATACAAAAATAAAAATATATTTAGAAATATATTTTTTTAGTGTAAATAAAATAAAGAATAAAAATAAAAGTATAATGTTATTCTTTATTATTTTTCAAGTTTTCAATAAATAAAAGTATATACTATTAAATTATTTTTATGTCTAAAAAAACAATAAAATAATAAAAATAAATGTGAGAAATTATGAAAATATTTTTGGATATTTTTATGTTTGCTAAATATAAAATAAAAATCAGAAATGATAAATAAATACAAAACTATAAAATATAAAGAAATTGGGTCAGGGGGGTGCATTCAGCAAAAGGGGGGTGTCAAAATCAAAAGAAGGCAAAGCCCAACCCAAAGCTAGACTTCATCTTCAACCTTGGATCAAAATACGCGCATCCTGTACCAAACATGAACAACCTGCATACGAGCTCTAATGCAAAAACACATAACATCAAAGTTGTAGGGTTTTCCAATACGAATTCAACCATATAAAAAACTTTTTTTAACTTTCAAAGACCAGAGAGAATTTCTCTGTACCTAAATCTTAACCTATTTTTATCAGGATGTTCATGGACCAAATTCTCTTAGCATGCTTAATTAAAATGAAAACTGAGCATATATACAACTTCATGGCTATGAATACTACATTTCTTATTCACAAACCTAAGTCTAATTGTTCCTAAATAGAGAGAAAGGAAGTTGACAAAAATCTGTTTCAGCTGAGATCGTGTCTGGCAATGTGGAGCTTTTCAATGAGGCCTGATGTATTTGAGAGCTTGCTTGAACTTCCCTTGATCTTCTCCAATGCCTAGCTTGCCTTGAATGTGCTTGAACAAGCCTAAAGAACTCAACCTGCACAAGCTTAAATAAAAAATGGCAAACCCTGTAAATGGAGTTACAGTTAGTGTTTAAGGGTTGGGATAGCTTGGATAGGTTGTATGGAAGGTGTTTGAACAGGTTTGGGGCAAAACGCACGAGCAAATTGTGTTATGGAAACAAAACTGCAGATGTTGCCATGTTTTGCCAATGGAAGGTGATTTTGTACTATGGGAGGTTTGAGGGCTCAAAGGGTCGTGTTTCTGGTTCAAGGGGGTGTGAGAAACTTGTTCCAAGTGCTTGCAAAAGTTGGTTTTCACAGATGTTCAAGTTATCATGTATTTGGTATCTTTCTTGTATATGAAGCAAAAGTGGACAACTGATGCAAAGCAGACCTGTACAGGCTATCCATCAGCTTGTATACTATGCTCTTGTCCCCTCAAGTTGGTGGATTTGATTTGCTGCATAAGATATGGCTCAATGCTCTAGGATGCTGTTTTGACATAAAGCAAGATTTAAGCAAAAATGGAAATGTTACTTTTTCTACTTAGGGATTAATCTTGTGTGCAATGCTCTAATGACCAAAACAAAACCTTTGACCAATGTATTTGCATTAAATTATTGAGTGTGAAATGGTTTTGAGACCTGTAATCTAGTGCAAAGCAAGCTGATTTGAATTTGCAACTTGTATCAATATGAACATGCCATGGATAAAAAGTGAGTTTTTGCCAACTTCAAGCCTTCGATTCTCCCTAACCACAAATGAGTTTGGAGAGTTCTTAGACATTTTGGAAAGCTTGCAACATTCTATACAATCCATATTTGAAATTCAATTTAATATTCCAAGTGGAACTATGTGAAAAATGGCCATGAAGATAGGTCAAAATCCTGCCTAAACTAGGGCAAAGTTTCATGGACCCTTGTTCCAAAATTCATAACTTGAGATCCAACCTTCTTTTCGGAAAACTCTGTGAATAAAAGTTTTAGACTTTGTGGAGGACTACAACTTTCATGTTGGAAGTTTTGTTTGAATCCAATTGCATCATGGTGAAAATGTTGGGCAAAGTTAGGAAAAATTAAGAAAATTTCATAACTTAGAAAAATTCTAAGTTGTGATTTTTTTCAATCTTAAACCCTAATTTGCAAAATTGGGTTTCTTGATGAAAAAGTTTCATGTTTTGACACATCTTGATGAAAAATGACCCTTGGCACTTGATTTTGACCAAAAAGTCAAAGTTTAACTTTTCAGTGTACAGTCAAATTTTGATCAGTTGACTGAAAAATTCATCTATCAATCCAATGTAATTGAGGTCTTTTGAGCTTGTTGAATAGGTCAAGATGATGCCATTGAGTCCTTGAATCCATGCTTGAGCCCAATTTTCCATTGGCTAGGTCAAAAGTCAGAAATTGCCCTTGTACAGTCAAAACCCTAAAAATGACCATTTTGCCCTTTTGATGATCTGATCAAATTTCTTGAGGAGTTGTGGTCCATACTTAATCAAATGGTTCATAGGAGCATAGAATGTTGATGTGGGTCAAAAATCATGAGGTTTGACTGTAAATAGGACATAATTGACTTTTCCCCCAACACAATTGATTTCTAGGTCAACTGTCCAATTGACTGGGCAAAAATTTGATTCAAGGCTTGAAATTTGGTATGGACAAACTTATGAGTCCAACATGAAGTATGAAGGTCACTTTGAGTATTAGAAGTCCAAAATTCCTTATGCAAACTCAAACCCTAATTTAGGTCAACAGTGCAAGGAGATGTCTTGAGCAGTGCAAACCCTAGCTTGGTATGGAGTTCAAGGAGCCTTGTGAGGGGAAATCTTTGATAGAATGAGAGGGAAAATTTTGGGGTACAACAGCTGCCCCTGATCAATCTTCTTGAACCTGAAGAGTTAGATTGACGAGTTTTCCTCTCGTGACTCGGAGGTATAAGATGATTGGACACTAGAGTGCCCGTAAATTTGCACTCGTCAAAATGTAGCTGAGGGAATGGGCTTAAAGATGCCATTTTGGAGATGGTAGAATATTGTTGGAGACGGGCTTAAAGATGCCATCCAAGAATTTTTTGTTGAGAATTAGGAGAATGAACGTCAGAATGGTATCCGTATCTGGAACGTATCTGAGTTGTATCTGGAGATTGGATTTGTATGAGCAAAGGAATGGCGTCCGCATCTGGAGCGTATCCAAGTTGTAACTGTATTTGATTGTTGAATGAATATCAGAATGACTGCCGTGTATGGAGTGTATCTGAATCTGAAATTTGAATAAGCAATAGAAAGACATCCGTGTCTGGAGTATCTCTTGGCTGGGGAATAGCTTTGAATGAGTGACAGAATGGCAACCGTGTCTGTAGCGTATCTGGACTGTATCTGAAGTTGAGATTTGTATGAGTAGCAGAATGACTTTCGTGTCTGGAGTGTATCCGTACTATAACTGGGATCTGAATAAGTGACATAATGACTTCCTTGTCTAGAGTGTATCTGGACTTTGAAATTGATAGTTGAATCTGAATGAGAAATAAAATGGCTTCCGTGTCTGGAGTGTATCTAGTCTGTATCTGATTGCTGAAGTCTGAATGAGTGACATAATGACATCCGTGTCTGGAGCGTATCTGGACTGTATCTTGACTTGAAATTCTGGATGAGTAATAGAGTGACCTCCGTGTCTGGGGTGTATCCATACTGTATCTGAGATCTTTGAATATTTGTTAGAGGTAGCTTTTAATCTTATCCTGAAAAAGGTAAAATGTTAGCTAAAACACACAAAGTTATGTTGCATGATATGTATGATGCAATAAAATGTGTTCTATCAATGTTTATGATATATGAATGTAATGGATGCGCATGTAAGCTGAGTAGCCGTCTCGCTGAGGAAAATAAATCCTTGATAGCTGTAGATAATGAAATCTTTAACTGCTGCCGGGGAAAATAAACCCTTGACTGCTGCTGGAGATTCAAAACCTTTGATTGCTGAGACTGAGAAATCCTTTGGACTACTGCTGGTGATTGAAAATCCTTGGTGACTTGTGGGGATTAACAAGAGCTTTGACAACTTCTGCGGGAAGTTGAGAATCCTTCATGACTTTCCTAGGAAATAAGGAAAACTCTGACGATCTCTACTGGGGAATTAAAACCTGGGAGGCTTCGATTGGAGAAATGAGAACAAAAATCTTTGTTCTGCTGGGAAATAACTCTGGGGAGAATGCTTATCCTGTTGGAGAGTTTTCAAAAGCTTGGGTTGTATGCCAATCTATTGAGGAAGCAAGAATGAGAATCTTCATTCAGGTGTTTGGGTCAGGAGGTTGGGTGTATTCCAATCTTCTGGAGTTTTAAGAATGAGAATCTTCATTCTGTCAAGGGTATCAAGAGCTTAGGAGTATGCCAATCTTCTGGGGTTTTTAAGAATGAGAATCTTCATTCTGTTAAGGGTATCAGGAGCTTGGGAGTATTCCAATCTTCTGAGGTATTATCCTTGGTTGGGGATAAAACAAAAGTTAACTGTTATCTGGTTGATTTCCAGGTTTTAAGATGACTTGCTGGGGAATTTGGAGAAACCAGATGATTTCCACTGTGGTTTAAAGGTTGAAGTTTTGGACTCCGTTAGGGAAGAAAGCTTCATCTTCACTGGGGATTTGTAGTTCAAAGTCTTCTGGCTCCGCTGGGGATCAGGAGTTTAGAAACTTAGCTCTGATGGGGATTAGGAGACTTAACTCCGCTGGGGATATGTATTTCAAGGTTTTAGTTCTGTTGAGGAGCTGAATGACATACTGCAGGGGATTTCTTCTGGAATAGCCTAAAGATGTTTTCCTATACTTTCAACCTATCAGTAATTATCCTTTCTCATTTTGTTTTATTTGTAAGCAGTGATTATATTCAAATGCATATGCTCATTTAATAAATCATTGGACGTTTTCAAATAAAACACAAATGTAAAAAGAAAGAAAAGGCAAACAAATTCCCGCACTTTGAAGTATCTTTGTATTAACTTTGTAAGTATTTTGTACAAAGGAGACAGACATCCTAGTAAGAGAATGTTGTCATAAAAAATGAGAAAAATTTATACAAAGAAAGATTGTTATGTGTAACAATTCCATGGGGTTCCCATTCTGCTATAGCCTTCACAACTCTGAGTATCTTGTCCATTCGTTGCCTCGTCCGCAGATGATTGGATTGATCAGAAGCTTGGAGCTTGTCTGTGAAGAGATTGTCCTTAAAGTGATCCGACGCGACATAGTCATACGCTTTAATTCCCTAACTTTTTCCTGGACCGCCCTTTCGGGTTTTCGATCCACCGGGAAACCCTTTTTTTCCCAAGTCTCCCTTTCGGGTTTTCAACTTGCCGGGTGTACAGATTTTTTTTTATTTATCCCTAATTTTTGCCTGAACCTCCCTTTTGGGTTTTTGATTCACCGGGATGCCCATTTTTTCCCAAGTTGCCCTTTCGGATTTTCAACTTGTCAGTTTATTTATGCATAGTATCTTTTGACTATGTATGCGTTCGCAGGGTGCGGCAGGTCATCGCCATCCATGGTGGTCAGAATCATTGCCCCACCAGAAAAGATGTTTTTGATCACAAATGGTCCTTCGTAAGTAGGAGTCCATTTTCCCTTGGGATCACTTTGCGGCAAGATGATCCGCTTGATTACAAGGTCCCCGACTTGATATACTTGCCTCTTGACTTTCTTGTTGAAGGCCTTGATCATACGTTTCTGATACGCCTGACCATGGCAAACAGCAGTAAGTCGTTTTTCGTCAATCAAGTTAAGTTGATCAAGCTGGGTCTGAATCTAATCGTCTTCACTTAAACCAGCATCCTTCATGATCCTCGAGGAAGGGATCTGAACTTCCACAGGTAAAACAACTTCCATGCCATATACAAAAGAAAATGGGGTTACCCCAGTTGAAGTGCGTTCCGTGGTACGGTACCCGTGCAGAGCAAACGGTAACATCTCATGCCATTCCTTGTACGTGACTGTCATCTTTTGAATGATCTTCTTAATATTTTTGTTTGCAGCTTCAACAACACCATTCATCTTTGGCCGATAGGGAGATAAATTGTGATGTTGAATCTTGAACTGCTCGCACATAGAGGTGATCATAGTATTGTTCAAATTTATACCATTGTTCGTGATAATCCTGTCGGGAATACCATACCGGCATATGAGGTTCTTCTTGATGAAGCGGGCAACCACATTCTTTATAACAGAGGCGAAGGAAGCTGCTTCGACCCACTTGGTGAAGTAATCAATGGCCACCAGGATGAAACGGTGTCCATTGGATGTTGTAGGCTTGATTTCTCCAATCATGTCGATTCCCCACATCGAGAATGGCCAAGGAGCTGTTAAGATATTGAGAGGAACTGGGGGAATATGTACCTTGTCAGCATAAACTTGGCATTTGTGACAAGTACGGGAGTGTTGATGACAATCAGCTTCCATGGTAGACCAGTAGTAGCCTACCCGTAGAATCTTCTTAGCCATCGTATGACCGCTTGAGTGGGTGCCAAAGGTGCCATTGTGCAGTTCATCCATGATCTTCTCAGCTTCAACCTTGTCTACGCAATAGAGTAGGACACAATTAAGATTGCGCTTGTATAGGATACCATTTCTCAGAAAGAACTTGGCGGCGAACCTCCTTAAGAACTTTTTATCATTGACTGAAGCTCCTTTAGGGTATTCTTGTGCTTCGAGATACCTTTTTACGTCATGAAACCAAGGTCGGTCCACTACTTCTTTGGTATTAATCTCGTGACAATGTGCAGGTTCGTCCATTCGTTCAATGGTGATTTGAGGTGCCTCATTATCCCAATTAAGTTTAAACAAGGATGACATTGTAGCTAGAGCATCCGCTAGCTGATTTTCTTCTCGCGGGAAATGCTCGAAGGTAATTTGCTCGAAGTGAGGCAACAATGTCAGGACATGTTCTTTGTAAGGGATGAGGTTAGGGTGCTTAGTATCCCACTCTCCTTTGATTTGACTGATAACCAAAGCTGAGTCCCCAAATACAATCAAAGATTTGATTCCCAAGTCAATGGCAGCCTTGAGACCAAAGATATAAGCTTCATACTCGGCCATGTTGTTGGTGCAGCTGAAGCAGAGTCTAGCAGTGAAAGGTGTACGGCAACCTTCTGGAGAGATAAGTACCGCGCCGATACCGTTGCCAAGTGCATTTGAAGCACCATCAAAGTACAGGGTCCATCAGGATCCTTGTTCAGGTTCGTCATACGGTCTGTTACCTTTAATGTTGTCCAATGTCATGATATCCTCGTCAGGGAAGTCGAACCTCATGGATTGGTAATCTTAGACAGCTTGATGAGCCAGATGATAGGCTAGCACACTCCCCTTTTATAGCTTTTTGGGTTGTGTACTGGATATCATATTCGGTGAGGATCATCTGCCATCTAGCGATTCTTCCGGATAGAGCAGGTTTCTCGAAGATGTACTTGATCAGATCCATTTTAGAAATCAACAGAGTGGTATGTGTCAACATATACTGCCTTAGCCGGCGAGCAGCCCATACCAAAGCGCAACAAGTTTTCTCGAGCAGTGAGTAGCGAGTCTCACAGTCTGTAAACTTTTTGCTAAGGTAATAAATGGCATGCTATTTTCGGCCATACTCGTCATGTTGGCCCAGTACGCACCCCATTGAATTATCTAAGACAGTCAGATACATGATTAAAGGCCTTCCTTCGACGGGTGGCATTAAGATAGGAGGTTCCAGTAAATACTCCTTGATCTTATCGAAAGCAACTTGACAGTCATCATTTCATTCAACCACCTGATCTTTCTTCAACAGCTTGAAGATTGGTTCACAAGTAGATGTTAGGTGAGAGATGAACCTTGCGATGTAGTTTAGGCGTCCCAAGAAACCTCTGACCTCCTTCTCAGTCCGAGGGGCAGGCATTTCTTGTATAGCTTTGACTTTGGCAGGATCAACCTCAATGCCTTTGTTACTTACGATGAATCCCAAAAGTTTACCGGACCTGACTCCGAAAGTGCACTTGCTAGGGTTCAGTCTGAGCTTATATTCCTTCAACCTGACAAACAGCTTTTGCATATGGTCGAGGTGTTCTTCTTCTGTTTGTGAACGGGCTATCATGTCATCTACGTAGACTTCGATCTCATGATGTATCATGTCATGAAACAAAGCTACCATGGCTCGCTGATAGGTTGCCCCGGCATTCTTCAGTCCGAATGGCATCACTTTATAGCAGAAGGTACCTCACTGTGTAACAAAAGTAGTCTTCTCCATGTCTTCGGGGGCCATTTTGATCTGGTTGTACCCTGAAGATCCGTCCATGAAAGAGAATACCTTGTGTTGAGCTGTATTGTTAACCAAGATGTCAATGTGTGGTAGTGGAAAATCATCTTTAGGGCTAGCCCTGTTTAAATCTCTATAGTCCACACACATTCTGACTTTGTCGTCCTTCTTAGGCACGAGCATAATGTTAGCAACCCATTATGGATAGGAAGTAACAGCCAAAAAGCCAGCATTGAACTGCTTCATCACTTCAGCTTTGATCTTTTTGGACATGTCGGGTCTCATTCGGCGGACTTTCTATTTGATTGGCGGACAATCTTCTCTTGTAGGGAGACGATGAACCACAATATTTGTATCCAGTCCCGGCATATCTTCATAGGACCAGGAGAAGATCTCAACATATTCATTCAACAGTTGAACTAAGCGCTCTTTGACACTTGGCTCCAGGTTGGTACCCACTTTAACCTCTTTTCTGTCTTCCTCTGTTCCCAAATTGATAGTCTCTAACAACTCTTCATGGGGCAGAATAGCCCTTTCTTCTTGTTGCAAAAGTCTAGCCAACTCTCCAGGCACTTCACAGTCTTCATCACCTTCGTATTCGGCATGATTGACCAGATCTTCAGAGTCACTGAAGGCCATAGAAGAATTGTTACCCATGGAATCCGGAGTGGATGGGTACCTGCATTTTGTGAGTGTGGGTGTGTGTAAGGGATAGCCACCTTTAAACAAAATAAAATGTAAAAAGAAAGAAATAACCACAAAAGTCTATAGATGAAAACGTCCATGATTCATTAAAAATGGCATATGAAAATGAAGAATCAAAACCCTTACAAATGGACCTATATGCCCCAGGTAAGGCATAAGGCAAAAAGCGTACGAATTGTTTAAAAGTTATTACAGACCAAACAGGAAATATTCAAAAGATAAATTAATGATTGATGAAAGTAATGGGAACAAAGTCTTTCGCCTCCCAGTTGTTCAGTCCTCCTTCAATGGTTGGAAAGATCCAGTATTCAAAATTGCTTCCTTCTTCACCATCTTCTAAAGCATGAATTCCATGATGAGTGATTTTCAGTGGCGGTCCTCCAGCCCGGGAGCGACGCATAGCTTTCTGGCTAGCAGCAGTGACACCCAATCCGTACTTATCTGTCTTGTAAGGAAAATCTGGCAGTTGACCCCACACTGTACTTCCTCCTTCCTTGATTACAGCCTCCGCATCTTTAAGGGATGACATCCGGGACACAGGCTTGGTAATGATGGGCACATCAGTCATTGTCTTGGCTACCGCAACTTCAGGAGAAACCTCTTCAAAGTGTTGGAAAGGTGTTTCTATGAATTCACCATCTAACTCCACGTAGCGGAAAGAGTTAAGGTGGCTTATCATATACTCCTCCTAACCATTAACTATTATGATCTTACCCTGGACTGGGTACTTGAGCATCTGGTGTAGAGAAGAAGTGACTGCCCCAGTGCTGTGGATCCATGGCCTTCCCAACAAGCATGAATATGAAGGACGGATGTCCATCACATAGAAAGTAGAGTTGAAAACTTCTGTTCCTACCTTAATTGGGATGTCCACTTCTCCGTGAACCATCCGCTTAGAACCGTTAAAGGCTCTAACAACGATATTACTAGGCTTTAGGGTCAAACCTTCACAGTCCAATTTGTCCAATGCTTTCTTTGGTAGAACATTTAAAGACGAACCGGTATCAACCAGAACATGAGCAAGTGTAGTTCCTATACACTCCACCGAGACATGCAGCGCATCATTATGCTTTCTTCCCTTAGATGTCAGATCGGCATCAGAGAAGCCAAGACCATTGTCGGCTGTAAGGCTGGATACACACTCTTGAAACTGATTCGCAGAAGTTTCTTGAGGCACATGCACCGTCTTTAGGAATTTGATCAAGGCTTTGGCATGAGCCTCGGAGCAGAGCAATAGAGCCAGCATAGAGATTTTTGAAGGGGTTTGCCCCGACTGCTCTACGACATAATAGTCGTTTTTCTTAATTATCTTTAAAATCTCCTCCATTTCTTTCTGGGTGGTCTCGAGGATAACCAAAGTCTGAGCCCTCGTCCTGACGGGCGCTTCTTGGATCCCCTTACCTTTATCAGCAGTAACATCAGAGGGTACAACTTCGGGAGTAACAAATTCTTCAATCACTGGACTTTGCACAGGTATCTTGACAGGAACAGGAGCACTTGAGGGTCCGAAGACTGCCCGTGGAGGAGAAATCTCCGGAGAGAAGATTCTTCCGCTACGAGTGATCTTACTTGTCCCTACAATGTTCCCCACATCAGGAGTTTCTTCATCGGAATTTTCTTCAACTGATTAGATATGTTTCACACCGTGATAGAAGATATCTCCTCCATAATTCCACGATATTGTTTTATTGGACTTATATGCGATAGGCCTCGTCATGGTAATCTTCAGCGGTACAAACTTTGGATCGGGTGTAATCTTAACAGGCCTTTTGCAGGTCTTAGAAAGATTGTCGGAAATGGTGATTATAGCAACATCATTGATTGGAGTAACAGGAGTAATAGGAGTAACAGGATTAACAGGAGTAACAGGAGTAACAAGAGTTTTCTGAAAGAGGATCTCTTGAGTATCCATCAGGCGTTGAATGCCTGACTTCAACAGCGGACAATCAAATTGCAAGGTTGAACAAAAGTAACAATCTTTTTCACAGCCCGGGAAAATCCCGGCTTTCAACAGATTCATCTTGATCATTGGCAACAGAGTCATTAAGTCGTCAACAGCGGTAACATGAAGATCTTCTACAACGGCATGGACATTATGACCATGTTTTGGCATATGAGCGGATATCACATTAGGTTTTTCGGGGGCATCAAACTCTACCTCCTTGGCATCTATTAAATCTTGGAACTTGTTTTTAAGGGCCCAACAGTTGTTGGTGTCATGCCCCACATTTTCCGAATGATATGCACATTTTGCATTGGAATGATAATAGGGAGAAGATGTATTTGGGTTTTTCGGCGCTTCTTTCAAGTTGGTAAGGTTTAACTTTAACAGATGAGGGAGGACCTGAGCAGGTGTCATATTGACCCGGGTGAACTGCCGTTGTGGCCTTTCTACCCTTTGCTGGTTAGCTC
The DNA here is from genome assembly GCA_948472305.1 of Vicia faba. NCBI lineage: Eukaryota > Viridiplantae > Streptophyta > Magnoliopsida > Fabales > Fabaceae > Vicia > Vicia faba. The sequence goes on from OX451738.1 coordinate 1,508,901,062, forward strand.
TGGGTTGACTGCTTCGAGGTTGATCGGATGAAGAGTTCTGGATCATCAGAGCCCCCACCGTTGGTCGGCTCTCCATTCTCCCTTGATTTCTCTGGGTGTTAACAGTAGAAACTTCCTTCTTGGCTGGGAAGGTCTTCTTGATAGTAGTGGAAGCAGAGGTATCCTTCTGAATTTTACCACTCTTAATGCCGGCTTCGACCCTCTCACCTGTCAGAATTAATTCGGTGAACCCTGCAGATGAGCTCCCGATCAAGTGATTGAAGAATGGACCTGATAGGGTCCCCAAAAACATATCAACCAGCTCTCTATCCGACAATGGTGGTTGCACCCTTCCAGCCAAATCCCGCCACTTCTGGGCATACTCCTTAAATCCCTCATTAGAGGCCATACCCATACTCTATAGTTGAGTACGAGTGGGCGCTAAATTTGCGTTATATTGGTATTGTCGGTAGAAAGCAACAGCTAAATCCTCCCAGTTATAAACATCAGATCTCCCAAGTTGATAGAACCATTCCAATTGCGTACCCGACAAACTATCTTGAAAAAAGTGGACCCACAGATCCTTATCAAAAGAGTGAGGTTGGATCTTTCTGACGTAGGACCGCAAATGCATCTTCGGATATGACAAACCATCGTATTTAGAAAATGTAGGCACTTTGAATTTGGGAGGAATGACGATCCCAGCAACCAATCCTAGTTCTCCAAAATCCAGCTCAGGTACCCTTTGTACCTCCATGGCTTCCAGCCGATCCTCAAGATTCTTATACTTGTCATCCGCCGGAGGGTACTGCTGTTCCGAGTAATCTTCATCCTCTTCTTCTTCTTCCTCTTCAGCTTCAGACTCGGAAGGTACCGCAGCTCCTTTTCCTTTACCAACCCCTTTGTCAGACGTCGAGGGGAAATCGAGAACCCTTCTAGCCTGGTTCTCAAACCTTCTTCCCATAGTGGCCACACCAATTCTTTTCTTTTTCTTCTTTTCTTTTTCCATTTCTTTCTCTAACAGTGCTTTAAGATCCTCTTGACCCTTTTGCCAAGGTCATGAGGAGTTGTTGGAATTGCGAATTCTGTGCTTGCAGATCTTTAATTGTCTGCTCTATATCCATCTTGCTGAAATAAATAGTAGAAAGATAAGGAAACCTGGTGTGAAGACTTGTTTATGCATATGATGAATGATATGTATTCATGTAATGCATTCAAGGATTCAGAAATTCAAAGTTGTTGCAAACAAAAAGAACACACGTCATATTAATAAGAAGAAATTTGTTAGTACATAAATGCCCCATGGGAAAAATATTACAAAATTCTTAATGTAAAAAGACGTTGCGCATCCTCTTTGGTGCAATGTAGGTGTTGAGATTCTGCTCTTCGTAGAGTTGGCGGGTAAGTTCCAAAACCTTCTTCTCGCTGGCGTAGAAGCTGGCTTCAAAAGTATTTCGTTCTTCCTTGAGCTATATCCAACTCTATTGTAAATCTTCCAATGATGTTGGCATGTCTGGATGTAGGAGGGTGTATGGAACCTCTCCTTCCATAATAGGCTCTTTGATCACGGGGAGAATGTGAGGGTAAGGAATCATAAGATTCTGGGCGCGGGTTCGTACCCACTTGAGATAAGGCTCAAGGGGGATGGAATTCTTGTGCCCCAGTATCTTATTATCCACTTTGTTGGGCATCCTTCAAGCTCGGATAAACCTTTGTCGAAGTCCTTGAGCGTCGTTGTCGAAGTCAAAAACCAAGTCAGGAATCAGCATGTCATGAGGGCCATCCCTTCGGGCATACCTAAATTGTCTCAGAGCTAAACAGGGGTTGTAGGTAATGCCTCCCCTAATGCCAAGTAGTGGGACATTAGGGAATTCCCCACAACGATCAATGATGATGACATTTTCTCTGGACTGAGAACACCAATGAACATCAGAATGTGTAAGAGTCATCAATCGTTGCGACCACCTCAAGCCTTGTTCATTCTTTAAGACTGACTGGGGAACGTGAGAAATAAACCACCTTGCTAGAAGAGAAGTACAACACATGAGAACACCTCTTTTCCTCATTGTTCGTGTGTGAAATGAGTGTAAGATGTCTCCAAGCAATGTAGGCACAAGATTCCGAGATATGAAAATCTTGGCAGCATTCACATCTATAAGTTGATCAGGGTTTGGGAATAAGACCAACCCATAGATGAGAAGTGCTACAATCTCCTCAAAAGCTTGTAGATCTAAAGAATTCCAGCAGTCTTGTGCCTTCTCAAACAGAAACTTTGCCAAGAAACCCTTGACACCACTTCTGGTTTCCCAATGACCTTTGATATCAGATGGTTGCAAGTGTAAGGCTTGAGCAACATCTTCAGGCTTTGGTTCTCTTTCCGTATCGTTGTAGGGTAGTTGATGGAGAATAGGAATCCTCAGGAGTTGAGAAAATTCCTCCAAAGTAGGTACTAGTTGGTAATCAGGAAATGTGAAACACTGATGTAGGGGGTCAAAGAACTGGAAGATAACTTTCACCATGTCTTCTTCAATGTTGGAGTTGACCAAGTTGATAAGTCTACCATGTCTTTCACTGAAGAGAGAATTCTCTGGAATCTTGGAAGTAAGCTCCTTGAGTTGAGGAGGGATCCTCACAAGGTTAACCTGAATTGTTTTCATGCGAAGAGATTCCATAACCTACAAAACAAGAATAAAGATGAAGATCCAAACCCTTGAAATGGTTAGTAGATGCAAATGATACTTAATGATGTTCATGATGTATGCACAAGCATATGTACAAACAAATCACACAAGATCCTAGTTTCAGGCTTGCATGGGGTTTCATAGGTAAGTACCCTCTTGAAGTTAGTTGGCTCAACCTGTCCTATAAATAGTAACCGGGTTCTAAGGAGCTCAATATCACTGGATTATTTTCTGTGTTCATTGTTTCAGTTTAGCCACTTAACTGGCGACCAAAATATTCCAAGAAAACAACCCTCAATGAGTGTAGTATCGAGTATCTACCAACTTCGGACTGCACTGAAGCCGGTCATCTCCCTACCTCTAAAAAGGCCAAGATGGTCAAGTAAAGGTTCTAAGAGTTCATTAGTGCTTCATGGCATCACTCAGCGGCCCTGTATTCTCTTTGATTGACTCAAAGGCTACCAGTACCCACAAATATGTCGCACTAATATAGATATTGCTTCAACCATGTCGGTATACCCCTCATAGTTTCCACAACGTATTGCTATTTACCTATGAATGTTTCCCAAAAATCCGGGTGGAGGATTCAAACCCAAACAAGAGAACCGAATGTAAAGCAAACAAAGCAAACAAGATAAACATGTAAAGGTGATCTAAACCCTAAGGTTACTCCACTTTAAAATAATCCCCAACAGAGTCGCCAGTTCTGTGATACGGTGGGAGAACTGACTTGGAATTTTGCGTTTTTGTTCGCAAATGTTTCGGTTTAGCAAGAGTCGCCACCGACTTTTTATTTTATCCTAAGGAAAGGTCAAAAAGCACAGGAAAGACCTTTGAGATGTTTTCTTGGGTTCGGGGAGTAGATTATGAAAAGGGAAGGTGCAAGCACCCTTTTCATCCATGGTTATCCATGGGCTCTTAGTTACTTGTTTAGATCACTTGCTTTTGCTTTTCAATTGTTTGAAATGGTGCTTTGTGTGTGATTTTGAAAGATGTTTTGAAAAGAGGCCATCGTTGTGGCAACATTTGTAATGATTCTTGTTTAAATGTATACAAAGGTGTATTGTCTTTTGAAAAGATTTCAATGTTTGAAAGTTTGATTTGAGAAATGTTTTGAAATTGTGTTGTGAAGTGTGTTTAATGAACCAGCGCACTACTATGAGATTGATACTGATGGTGTAGAGGAGAAACCTTGGTTTCATGAGGTGAAAAGATATCTCGAAGCTCAAGAGTATCCTGAAGGGGCTTCAGTCAACGATAAGAAATTCCTGCGGAGATTCTCAGCCAATTTCTTCCTGAGCAATGGGATCTTATAAAAACGCAACCATGATTCCACTCTGCTTTGTTGTATGGACAAGAAGGAAGTAGAGAAGATCATGGAGGATATGCATGAAGGTATCTTTGGTACTCATTATAAAGGACATACTATGGCCAAGAAGATTCTGAGAGCTGGATACTATTGGTCGACCCTGGAAACCAATTGTCATCACCACTCAAAGACTTGCCATAAGTGCCAAACTTATGCTTATAAGGTCCATGTTCCTCCAATTCCTTTGAATGTCATGACTGTTCCTTGGACATTTTCAATGTGGGACATTGACATGGTCGGATAAATCAAACCTACTTCCTCTAATGGACACCATTTAATTCTTTTCGCCATTGACTACTTTACCAAGTGGGTTGAAGCAACTTTGTTTGCCTCATTTACCAAGAACGGCATGGCCCGGTTCATCAAGCACAATCCCATTCACCGATATGGTATCCCTGGGAGGATCACCACTGGTAGTGGCACCAAACTTAACAATGCCATGATCACTGAGCTCTGCATGCAGTTCAAGATCTAGCATCACAACTCTTCTCTATACAGACCTAAGATGAATGGTGCAGTGGAAGCTGCTAACAAAAATATAAAGAAGATTGTGCAAAAGATGGTGGTGACTTGCAAAGACTGGCATGAGATGCTACCATTTTCTCTTCATGGCTATCGTACATCGGAGCGTACATCAACTGGGGCAACCCCTTTCTCTTTGATCTATGGCATGAAAGTTGTCCTGCCCGTCGAAGTTCAAATCCCTTCTCTAAGGATTATGAAAGAAGCAGACTTAGATGAAGACAGATGAATTCAGACTAGGTTGGATCAGTTGAATTTGATTGACAAAAAGAGACTTACGGCTATTTGTCATGGTTAGATGTACTAGAAACGCATGATCAAAGCTTTCAACAAGAAGATCAAGCATCGGGTATACCAGGCTGGTGACTTGGTAATAAAGCGCATCATTCTGCCACAAGGCGGTCCAAGGGGAAAATGGAATCCAACTTACGAAGGGACATTTTTTGTTAAGAAAGTGTTCTCGGGCGGAGCTATGATGCTAACCACTATGGATGGGGAAGATTTCCCGCACTCTGTAAACGCAGACATAGTCAAAAAATATTACGCATAGAAATGACCTGCTAGGTTGACATACCTAGGCAAAAATAAGGGCATCCCGACGAACCAAAAGGGTTCGGGCAAAATTAAGGGATATATACAAAAGACGGTACACCTGACAAGTCGAAAACCTAAAAAGACGGCTTGGGCAAAAAAGGGTATCCTGGTGGATTGAAAACCTGAATGGGCGGTTGTGATACGGTGGGAGAACTGACTTGGGATTTTACGTTTTTGTTCGTAAATGTTTCGGTTTAGCAAGAGTCGCCACCGACTTTTTATTTTATCCTAAGGAAAGGTCAAAAAGCACAGGAAAGACCTTTGAGATGTTTTCTTGGGTTCGGGGAGTAGATTATGAAAAGGGAAGGTGCAAGCACTCTTTTCATCCATGGTTATCCATGGGCTCTTAGTTACTTGTTTAGATCACTTGCTTTTGCTTTTCAATTGTTTGAAATGGTGCTTTGTGTGTGGTTTTGAAAGATGTTTTGAAAAGAGGCCATCGTTGTGGCAGCCTTTGTAATGATTCTTGTTTGAATGTATACAAAGGTGTATTTTTGAAAAGATTTAAATGTTTGAAAGTTTGATTTGAGAAATGTTTTGAAATTGTGTTGTGAAGTGTGTTTGAAAATAGCATGGATGTTTTGCAAGTTTTGATCAAGTAGCTAAGAGTTATCTACCCTATTTTACTCAAAGATATTTCCTATATGTTTTTAACCCTTTTGACAGTGTTGTTTTTTCATTGCATTTGGTAAACAACCTTGTATTAGGATGTTAAACGGGACAGACTCGGGTCATCGTATAGACCATGATAGCAATTGTGCCAAGTATCTTTAGCAATTTTTCGAGGGACTAGATCATTTTGTATAGGCAACCAAGATACCGTCATCGAGGGACTATGATCTTTTGTTTTGTTTTTGTTTTGCCAAAGTAAACATGCATAACATGGTCTATTTTTAAGGCAACAAGTGGATGAAACCCTAGGGGTGCAAGTGTGTATTATGTTTGATTTTCATGCATTTTTGTCTTTGTATTAGGTCAAGCTACTTGTTGATTTTAGATTTTTTGGCATACAAACCCTAATTTCTAATCATGGCATAATTGAAAGCGTAAATGCGTAAAATAAATCTACCATTATTACAACATGATTATGGGGACGGGGATACAATTTTTGAATGGGGATTATTTGACAAGAAATTAAAACCATAGTTTTACTATTACATCCAAATTGAATCAAATGGCATAAATAACAAATGAATAATATTTAAATAAAAAATAAATAAATAAATATACCAAATAATATGAACATGCAAAAAAAAAGGTTTTTGTTTATGTATGTAAAAAATATTTAATGTAAAAAGAAAGGAATAATAATAATAAAAAAAGATTATTATTTTTTTATTAAGGGTAAACCCTAATTAACTAGAATGTGAATATATTGATTATATTATTTATATACAATAAAATAAAATAGTATATATACAAAAAATTAAATATATTTATAAAAAAGTATTATTTTAAGTATAAATAATAATAATAAAAAGTATAATATTTCTATGTTTTTATTTTCAAGTATTTATAAAAGTACATATATGTATATTAATTATATTAGTTATGTATAATAAAAATAAAATAAAATATATACAAAAATAAAAATATATTTAGAAATATATTTTTTTAGTGTAAATAAAATAAAGAATAAAAATAAAAGTATAATGTTATTATTTATTATTTTTCAAGTTTTCAATAAATAAAAGTATATATTATTAAATTATTTTTATGTCTAAAAAAAACAATAAAATAATAAAAATAAATGTGAGAAATTATGAAAATATTTTTGGATATTTTTATGTTTGGAAAATATAAAATAAAAATCAGAAATGATAAATAAATACAAAAATATAAAATATAAAGAAATTGGGCCAGGGGGGTGCATTCAGCAAAAGGGGGGTGTCAAAATCAAAAGAAGGCAAAGCCCAGCCCAATTCCAGACTTCATCTTCAACCTTGGTTCAAAATACGCGCGCCCTGTACCAAACATGAACAACCTGCATACGAGCTCTAATGCAAAAACACATAACATCAAAGTTGTAGGGTTTTCCAAGACGAATTCAACCATATAAAAAACTTGTCTTAACTCTCAAAGACCAGAGAGAATTTCTCTGGCCCTAAATCTTAACCTATTTTTTTCAGGATGTTCATGGACCAAATTCTCTTAGCATGCTTAATTAAAATGAAAACTGAGCATATGTACAACTTCATGGCTATGAATACTACATTTCTTATTCACAAACCTAAGTATAATTGTTCCTAAATAGAGAGATAGGAAGTTGAAAAAAACCTATTTCAGCTGAGATCGTGTCTGGCAATGTGGAGCTTTTCAATGAGGCCTGAGGTATTTGAGAGCTTGCTTGAACTTCCCTTGATCTTCTCCAATGCCTAGCTTGCCTTGAATGTGCTTGAACAAGCCTACAGAACTCAACCTGCACAAGCTTAAATAAAAAATGGCAAACCCTGTAAATGGAGTTACAGTTAGTGTTTAAGGGTTGGGATAGCTTGGATAGGTTGTATGGAAGGTGTTTGAACAGGTTTGGGGAAAAACGCACGAGCAAATTGTGTTATGGAAACCAAACTGCAGATGTTGCCCTGTTTTGCCAATGGAAGGTGATTTTGTACTATGGGAGGTTTGAGGGCTCAAAGGGTCGTGTTTCTGGTTCAAGGGGATGTGAGAAACTTGTTCCAAGTGCTTGCAAAAGTTGGTTTTCACAGATGTTCAAGTTATCATGTATTTGGTATCTTTCTTGTATATGAAGCAAAAGTGGACAAGTGATGCAAAGCAGGCATGTACAGGCTATCCATCAGCTTGCATACTATGCTCTTGGCCCCTCAATTTGGTGGATTTGATTTGCTGCATAAGATATGGCTCAATGCTCTAGGATGTTGTTTTGACATAAAGCAAGATTTAAGCAAAAATGGAAATGTTGCTTTTTCTACTTAGGGATTAATCTTGTGTGCAATGCTCTAATGACCAAAACAAAACCCTAGACCAATGGATTTGCATTAAATTATTGAGTGTGAAATGGTTTTGAGACCTGTAATCTAGTGCAAAGCAAGCTGATTTGAATTTGCAACTTGTATCAATATGAACATGCCATGGATAAAAAGTGAGTTTTTGCCAACTTCAAGCCTTCGATTCTCCCTAACCACAAATGAGTTTGGAGAGTTCTTGGAAATTTTGGAAATCTTGCAACATGCTCTACAATCCGTATTTGAAATTAAATTTGAGATTCCAAGTGGAACTATGTGAAAAATGGCTATGAAGATAGGTCAAAATCCTGCCTAAACTAGGGCAAAATTTCACTAAGTTAAAAGTTTCATGGACCCTTGTTCCAAAAATCATAACTTGAGATCCAAGCTTCTTTTGGGAAAACTTTGTGAATCAAAGTTGTAGACTTTGTGTAGGACTACAAATTTCATGTTGGAAGTTTTGTTTGAATCCAATTGCATCATGGTGAGAATGTTGGGCAAAGTTAGGAAAAATTAAGAAAATTTCATAACTTAGAAAAATTCTAAGTTATGAAAATTTTTCAATCTTAAACCCTAATTTGCAAAATTGGATTTCTTGATGAACAAGTTTCATGTTTTGACACATCTTGATGAAAAATGACCCTTGTCACTTGATTTTGACCAAAAAGTGAAAGTTTGACTTCCAGTGTACAGTTAAATTTTGATCAGTTGACTGAAAAATTCATCTGTCAATCCAATGCAATTGAGGTCTTTTGAGCTTGTTGAATAGGTCAAGATGATGCCATTGAGTCCTTGAATCTATGCTTGAGCCCAATTTGACATTGGCTAGGTCAAAAGTCAGAAATTGCCCTTGTATAGTCAAAACCCTAAAAATGACCATTTTGCCCTTTTGATGATCTGATCAAATTTCTTGAGGAGTTGTGGTCCAAACTTGATCAAATGGTTCATAGGAGCCTGGAATGTTGATGTGGGTCAAAAATCATGAGGTTTGACTGTAAATTTGTCACAGTTGACTTTTTCCCCAATACATTGATTTCTAGGTCAACTGTCCAATTGACTCGGCAAAAATTTGATTCAAGGCTTGAAACTTGGTATGGACAAACTTATGAGTCCAACATGAAGTATGAAGGTCACTTTGAGCATTAGAAGTCCAAAATTCCTTATGCAAACTCAAACCCTAATTTAGGTCAACAGTGCAAGGAGATGTCTTGAGCAGTGCAAACCCTAGCTTGGTCTGGAGTTCAAGGAGCCTTGTGAGGGAAAATCTTTGATAGAATGAGAGGGAAAATTTTGGGGTACAACAGCGGTCCAGGCAAAAATTAGGGATTAAAAGCGTACGACTATGCCCCGTTGGATCACTTACATGCAAGATTTATTACCAAATTCGAAAGTTCAAATGGTTAAATCAACTTCTTTCGATGGCAAAGGACGAGATGTTCAAAGACATAGGGGGAATATAAGAATTTTGAACCCAATGAGATCACTCCTACATGGCTATATATATTTGTTTTCACTTTGTACTCCTTTCATTTTTACGACAAATTACTCTTATTAGGATTTTCGTCTCTCTGTACAAAGACGCCTGTTTATAGGCAAATTATCAATACAAACACATATTAAAGTTCAAACTTTTTGTTTTTCTGTTTTGTTTGCGAAAATGTCCAATGGGTAAAGTTAAATGAGCATATGCATATGAACATGATTAACTGTTAATAAATATATACATAAGAACATGAATAAGCATTTACTCAAAAAACTTTAGGAGCTGGGATGACACTCAAGCTGTCTGTAAATCCCACAGAGTCCCTTTCATAAGATTATCCCCAGTGAAGTCGACAGAGCTATTTCTATGAGTTTATCCCCCACAGAATAGTTTTCCCAAATAAGAGCACATTCCTCGCAATCTCCCTGGAAGATCACTCCGAAAAATAAAGGAGTATAATCTCCTCCTCGTTAAATCTCCTTACGAAGTCCAAATCAGTATAATTCATGAAAATTCTCTTCCCCAGCTGAGTTTGTTCCTCCAAAACAGAAGAAAGAGACCCTACAGAGTTTATTCTCTTTAGCAAGTTCAATTTCCCCAAGAGAGTTTGTTTCCTCAGCAGAGCATTTCTCCATCAACAAGGATTTATTTCCTTAACAAGTCTACAAATTCCCCGGCTCGGGTCTATTTCTCAGACTACTATAAATCACTGACAAAATTCTTCTCCCCAGTAAAGTCATCTCTATCCCCAGAAAGTTATTTTGAAGCTTGGAACCCGACCAGATACCAGTTAACTTTATCCCCCCCAGACAAGTCAGAGGATTGTCCATCTCTTTTATCCCCAATCAGGGTATATAAGAATTATCTTCCTCAAATGAGTTGTAATTTTAACCATCTCTTTGATCCCCAGTTAGTGTATATAAGAAATGAATTCCCCAATAGAGCAACGGACAACCAATGTTCCTAAACTCTACTCCCCAAATAGAAATGAATACATCCCCTGTCGAGTTCCCTCAAATAAGTAAACAGGAATCCCCAGCGGAAGCATTCTAGGCAAGATTAAAGATACACATACTTTTCATCCCCAACAATAGTCAAGGATTTATTTTCCCAGACAAAGATGCTACACGAGTTTACAAATACAATTCAACAATATTGCATATTCATTCATCATAACATATGCATACGAAACACATATAGTACAATCTCATTTATTTTGAGAACATCGTCACGCATTGCTTTTCATACATCATGACATTGCATACAACTAACTCTTTACCTTTTTAGGAAAGACCAATCAACAGATGAATATCATCAACAATTCTCAAACAGTTCTACATTAATTCTCAAAACTGGACGGGGCGACTATCTACATGACAAACACTACCTCAAGACATCTGTTGGTTCAGCTTAAATCTCCTAAAGATTTTTCTGATTCTTTTCTAGTAGATACTTTTTCTGTTTCAGATTTATTTTGATTCTTATCCGGTTAAAGGATAATACAAGGTATATGTTGGTTCAGCTTAAATCTCCTAAAGATTTATTCTATTTCTTTTCCTGTAGACACTTTTTCTGGTTCAGATTTATTGTGATTCTTATCCAGTTAAAGACAAATACAAGGCATCTGCCAGTTCAGCTTAAATCGCCTAAAGATTTATTCTGATTCTTTTCGGATAGACACTTTTTTGGTTCAGATTTATTCTGATTCTTATCCAGTTAAAGACAAATACAAGGCATTTTCCAGTTCAGCTTAGATCGCCTAAAGATTTATTCTGATTCTTTTCTGGTAGAAACTTTTTCTGGTTCAGATTTATTCTGATTCTTATCTAGTTAAAGACAAATACAAGGAATATGCAAGTTCAACTTAAATCGCCTAAAGTTTTATTCTGATTCTTTTCCAGTGGACACTTTTATGGTTCAGGTTTATTCTGATTCTTATCCAGTCAAAGACAAATACAGATATCTCCTGGTTCAGTTTAAATCGACTCAAGATTTATTCTGATGCTTCTTCCAGTTGAAGTCAAGCTTAGACTTAGTCTAAATTCTATCAACAATCATCTTTGGATGGCACCTATAATCCCATCTCCTACAACTCTCCATCATCTCTGCAAATGGAATCTTTAATCCCATTCCCGATAATCAACAAACCGTTCACTTCATGCACAAACGAGTGCAAATTTCGGGGAACTTAAGTGTTCGATCATCTTCTACCTTCAAGTCACAAATGACGAACATGCCAATCTAACTCTTCAGGTTTAAGAATATTTAATAGGGCAGATATTGTACCCAAAAATTTTCCCTCTCTTTTCTCAAAACATTTCTCACAAAGGATCTCAAATGCTCAACGATTCTCAATACTTGATCAGACAAGCTCACCTCCTAAGCATGGAGACCACAAATTAGGGTTTTGGTTTTCACAAGGAAATTTGGTCTTGTAATATCTCAAATGACTTTCATGGTTCATTATATACTTCTAAGAATACTCATGCCAAGTTTCAAGTCTTGCATCTCAAAATTGCTCAGTCAATTGCTCAGATGACTGAAAGTCATCTATATTGGGTAAAAAGTCAATTGTGATCAATATACAGTCAAAATTCATGATTTTTGGCCAACATCAATATTTTGAAGTCATATTCATAAATTTATCAAGTGTTAATCACAACTCTTCAAGAAAAGCACTCAAATCATAAAAGGGGCAAAATGGTCAAAATTAGGATTTTGACTAAGAATGACTAATCATTGACTTTTGACCTAGTACATGACTTAGTGACTTGGAGAATAATCTTAAGGAATCAAACACAACATATTGACCTAACTTCATGGCTCAAATCATTTCTCAAGATCAATGAATTGATAGTTGAAATTTGATCAACTGATGAAAAGTCAATTGATACACAAAAAGTCCAACTTTGACTTTTTGATCAACATTGAATTTCAAAGATCAAGATTCATCAAGAAACTCAAAAATATCAAACTTGATCATCAATAAAGTCAAGAAAGTCCATAAAAAGTCAACATTTCCAAGACTTAGAAAAATTCTAAGTGTTTTAACCTTGATAATTTCACTACTTCATGACAATGTTTCACCAAGATGCAAGATGATTAAAGGAAAACTTTCAACATTAAATTTGTAGATCTTGATGAAATCTACAACTTTGTATTAAAATATTGGTGTCCAAAAAATTATTAGATTTGAATATATAAGCCCATGAATTCATGACATTTTTCATAAAACACTTAGTGAAAATTTTGGCAAGTTAGGCAGATTTTTTGTCCCAAATTCTTGGAAAATTTTCACCTAGCTCCAATTTGATTTAGACATAGTAGTCAACATGAAGGTTGTAGACAATATTTCAAGCTTTCCAAAATGTCCAAGAACTTGAAAAGATTGTGCTTGAGCTAAGAGAATCGAAGAGAAGAAGTTGGACATCCATTCTTGAATTTTATGTCATTTTGATGATGAACACTTGATCAAATCTCAAGCCATGCTGCATAAAGCTTGCTTTGCTGGCTTATAACTTGAAAATCACTCAATAATTAATTTTTTACACAACTGTTAGAGCTATGATCCAAGCATTTGAGTCATTGTCCAAGATATTCATCCATTTTTGGCACAAAGTAACATTGTCATTCTTGTAAAGTTTCTTTAATCACAAAGTCAACTTGTCTTGAGCCTCTAACTTGTTTTTACTAAACACACTCAACATACAAGATCAGATAAGTATGTTTAAATCCTCTAACTACTCTAGATTTCCTTGTACTGTACATTGGAACAATGTTTGTCAAGGTTGCATCAAAAACAAGTCAAAAAACCATAACATGTGATCTTTGTGAATCTGAGCACTTCAAGCCCTCAAACCTCTTGCCTATAAATAGAGGATGTATTTGCAAGCTAACACACGAATGCACAAGCCTTGAAACTCCCTCAAACACTTTGAAACTCATAATTGCATCAAACCCTCCACTGTTTGTCATTTTTGTCCAAAAACTCCAATCTCATAATCCACTCGTGTATTTTCCCTCTAAATCATTATCAAAGTTTCCTTACATTAAATATAACTCATCCTCATCCCTGTTTCACAACTGTAACATCATCTTCCCCATTTGTCAAACTAAAAAATAGAGCTCTTCATATTGACTTCTACAGGAAGTTTTAGCCACTCTTAATCCAAAGTAAGAGTTGTATTAGCTTCCTAGGAGTCCACTGAAGCTATTCAGATCATCGCAACATATCCAGGAGTGCTCAAACTCAAAACATAATTTCCAGTTTTGAGGTAAGTTTTCTTAACTTTGAACTTCTTATACAAGCATCATTAATGGCTACTTTGTAAATAAAAAATGTAGACATCATAGCCCTGAAGCTAACCATGCCCTTAGATTTCATTTATGTTGCCTGAGTGATGCGAATTTTGAAGATGAAGTTTCTGAAAAAAATTAAGTTTTTATTTGGTACCAGTAAAATTCTCATTCATCTTTGATTTATAGCTCTTGAAATTTATATAGTCGAATTCGTATTGAAAAATGGAGCAAGTTTTATGTTTACATTTTCTGATTTGGTTGAGAAACGAGAAAGTTACAAAATTCAAAAATGGTGTTTGAGATGCTGGCGCGAGGTTAGGGATGAAGTGCCATTAGGAAGAAATTTATTTTATACTTATTACAAGTTATCTTAATAACGGATGAAATAGCCACCCCAATGGCAGGAGAAGCGCGCGTAAGGTGTTAATGTGCATGGACCTGGGTTCGAGCCCCAGTGGTACCATTTGGTTTTTTCTTATTATTTCTTTGTAGATCTAGTGCATTCTGTCCACATGCGCTCACCATGAAGCCTCACATTAATGCCATAGGATCACCATATGATCTCATCCAACACATCACAAGACAAGCGTATGGTGTACCTCAAAAAATCAATCACACATGATTAGAATGGGCGCTGGACTCTCCCTCCCGGGCCTTGTCATTTTTGCTAATTCTCACCACCTTTTTTGCTAAACACAGCGCAGACCCAATAACATTTTTTATCACAAACTTTGTCTTCTTTTTTCTGATTTCAACAAAAATAGATTTGGGCATGTTTGCTATTTTCAAACCTCCCCTTTACCTTTTAACACCTCAAGCCCAACCTTTTTTTATATTTCTCTATTTTATTTATCTATTTATTTTTACTAAGACTAAAAAATACAAAAAAATATTTTTTTTCTTAAAATAATTTAATTTAAACATTTTATTTTATTTTAGTTAAATTAAATTTTATTATTTTTCTTTTACATTGTAAAATATTTTTTAATTAAAACTTAACATTTCAATCATTTTCTAAATAATTAAATTAGACTTAGGTTTTTGCTAGTTAATTTGACCATTTTAATTAACCTAGATTTTGGATTTTGTTAAATTATTAATTAATTTTTTAATTAGGTTAATTACTAAAATCCCTTTCCACCAAAAAAACCCCAAAAACAATTTTTATTTACTTTATATTCTTGGCGCATTTTTACTATTTCGCATTACAATTTATGTAATTGTCAAAGCCTTGTAATAGTAATTATGGTTTATTTTACTTGTCATCCTCATTTATAAATTTGTATCCCCCATCCCCAAAAGTATTGTAATAGCGTAGGACATTTAAATTCTACAATTTATTGCTTTCCTTATTATTGCTAGTAATTAGGATTTGTATGGCTAGACTAAAATCAAACATTAGAAAATCCTAATTCAAGATAATATACTTGAAATAAACACACTTTGCACACATGCACCTCAAGGATAACCACACTTGTTGCCTCGGATAAAAACAGTCATGTCCCTCGAACGTGGGATGTTTTAGCAAAGACCCTCGATTAAAAGATCATAGTCCCTCGATGATCCTTCAAATGTTTCCTTCGATAAATGATCTTAGTCCCTTACAACAATTACTAAAACATCTTACAAGTTGCCTTCTATGACTGTACAGTGAACCACGCCCGTCCCTCACATCCAATGATTTGGCTCCCTACCAACCAATGGTAAAGTAGCATTATCTAAAGGAGGAGGAAAAGAACAAAGACTTTTTTGAGTAGGTAGATTGCTCGTAATTTCTTGCTCACGAATAAAAACCATTTTCACACCTCACACTTTCAAACAACAATCATCTTTTCAAACACTATCTTTTTCAAACAAATATTTTCAAAATAAACACTTTGTATGCATTCTCAACGATATGAGAATCATTACAAAGTTTGTAGTACTAAGGCGTTTTCAAAATATTTCTAAAACAAACATTTTGTATACATTCTTAACAATACGAGAATCATTACAAAATCACCACTTTCAAAACATCTTCAAAACATTTTTCAAACATACATGTTGTAACTCAAAATTTTCCCTCTCATTTTCTCACACCTATTTAAAGGAAAAGAGAAAAAAATGAAAAACAAATTGAAGATGTTAGTGTGCCTTTCGACAAGATAAAAGTTTGCTTCGAATCTACATCCTTCGATTGGATTTCTGGCCTCTTTCGATACAAGCTTGGCTTGCACCCTTTAATTGGACGTTGGCCTTTGACACGCTGGCTTTAATTCACAAGGCAGGAGCTTCCTGCATGCAGCCTTCAATTACATCTTTGGTCTCACATGGTTCATAATGCAATGGCTGCCTATATGACTGCTTCGATTGGATATTTGATGCTTGCATACCTGTGTTGACTGGACAAATAATTCCCTCCATACTTGCTTTGATTCACCAAGTGATGGATGGCTATATGTAGCCTTGGATTGAGCCATAACTTCCTTTTTATATGCAAGAGGCGCCCACCAGGCCAGCAGGCACAAGGCAAAAAGCCTCATATAGCCTCCTTCGATTCCAAGGCAAAAAGATTCCTTTTGGCATCCTTTGATTGCACAATTTTCCTCATGCATGCCTCTTTCGTCTGGGAATCTTTGCTTCCTGTATGCCTCTTTCGTTTGGGCATGTAGCCCCCTTTGTTGCAAGCTTCGTTTGGACATTTAGGCCTCCTACATGCAGGCTTCGACATGGAATTGGCTATGTTTATACTAGCTTCGACTGGACAACATTTCCCTTTGAAATAGTATGCTGCAATTCCACCCTTGACAACCTTCAACACACATGGTTGGTGCCCTTCAAAGGACATGTATTGGAGGATTTGAAGGGTATGCATAGGAGTCCCTTTTGAAGGATATACCTTACTAGCCCATTCGAAGAATAGCATAGTCCATTCGAAGGACACATTTGGCCCTTTCAAAGAAACATACATGACCCATTCAAGGGACATGTCTGGGTGTCCCATTTGAAAGACATGTTTGATGGCCCATTCGAAGGACTTACAAGGCCCGCCTTAAGGCATACTTTGGTGACCCATCCAAGGGGCATACATTTGGCTCCTTCGAAGGATGCACAAAAGTGACCCATTCGAAGGACGCTTGTTAGAGGAAAATCAAATAACATTGCTGGAAGAAGGATCTGGTCGAAGATGGTCAAAACGAAAGATGAAATATTCAAAAGATGCTTGCTGCCAAGTTCAGGCCTGGTACATTGCCCATAATGCTCCAAAACTGCTGCACAACAGTCCTGAAACACTGCCTCATTCTTGCACAAAAATGGCATACAAACATTGTCCCTCGAAAGCTACAAAAAGCAGTTTACTCAAATTGTTCAAGTTATTTTGTTTTCCCTCATAAATCCCAACCATCTTTTCCTATAAATAAGAGACTCCATAACATGTATAAGGGGCTGGACAACACATCCAGAGAACTTTGGGTGGTGGAATGAATCTTAAAAAATTATCAAAACTCTCAAACTCTTAAGATTCTCAAACACTAAACCCAGAATCCAGAAGAAACACAACACTTGTTTCCTTGGCCCTTCGAATCCAGAAGAAACACAACACTTGTTTTCTTGGCCCTTCTAATCTAAATAAATACAACACCTGTTTATTTTTCTCTTTCGAATCTGAAACCATACCTCCCATCTCCTGACCTTTGAATCCAGTACAAGAAGCATAACCCTTGTTTCTTCCATTTGAATCCAGGAGTACTCATGGCAACAGCTCAAGGTCCAGCACACGTTCCGGATTTAAGCAAGGTAAGTCACTCTTAACCTTGAATCTTTTGTTTCTAGAATAACATGTGAATAGTCTTCCCTTTCGTTTCAAAAACATGTACATAACATTTTGTTTCCTTTTCGTTTCCACCCTTTTAGTTTGTTTTTATTGCTACTCCTTTTGGTTTTATTTCTTGGTTTATTAAATATTCTTTAAGAACTAACCTAGCCATAAGGTAATGCTAGCATGGCCTCAGGCCATGTTGCTATTTAAAATCTCAAACGGAAGAAACGGGAGGAAGGAGGTATGAAACGAAGCCTTAGGCTTCCACACTGACTTCCAGGGCCCAATCGAATGAGGCAACAAGGGACTTGAGTTGAAGAGTGCACTCCATGCCAAACGAAAGATGCTACTAGAAGGATGGCCATGCTGATTCTAGGCCCCCAGTCAAAGGAAGCAGAAAGGCAGAATCAAAGGTTGCATCTTATGCTTCAGGCTAAGCCCAAATCGAAAGGAGCACCCTTACTACTTCCAGGCCAAATCGAAGGAAGCCAGGAAGGGCATAATCGAAGGGTTCTGCTTCCCAAATCGAAGCATTCATTTTTCCTCTTTTATTATGTTTTTGTATTTACATTTTCTTGCTATTCAATATGGTTGTAATAGTGTAGGATTTATTTTCTACATATTTTATTGCTTTTGTACAAATGTTAGTAACTAGGATGTATGGCAAGATAAAAAGAACAAGTAGACAACCCAAAAATCAAAGACAAAATGCATGCAAATCAAACACACTATTCACACATGCATCTCTAGGGTAATCTCACTTGTTGACTTGAAAAATAGTCATGTCCCTCGAATATGGGCGTTTTACCAAAGACCCTCGATAAAAGATCGTAGTCCCTCGATGACCCTCAATGTTGCCTTCGATAAATGATCTAGTTCCTAAACGACATTGCTAAAACGTCCCATAGGTTTCCTTCTATGACTATACAAACGTCCCACGCCCGTCCCTTCACATCCAATGATGGGGCTTCTTACCAAATCAATGGTAAGATAACAACGTCTAAGGGAGGAGGAAAAGAACATTAGACCTTTTGAGTAGGTAGGATGCTCCTAGTTGCTCGCTTGCTCACAAAAAAAACATTTTATACACCAGCACATTCATTTTGAAACATTTTCAAAAGACAAAGCTCTTTGTACGCGTTCTTATAGAAACGAGAATCATTACAAAGACACTTTTCAAAATCAATTCCAAAATCACATTCCACAAACACCCCTTTGAAATATTTTCAAAACCAACACTTTGTACGCGTTCTTATAGAAACGAGAATCATTACAAAGACGTTTTCCAAATACTTTCAAAACCCACACCACAAACACATTTTTAAACAAAAGCAAGTGATCTAGCAAGCAACTAGGAGCCCGTAGATAACTACAGATGGAAAGGATGCTAATACCTTCACTTTTCATAACTTACCCCCCGAACTCAAGAAATAATCTCGAAAGGTCTTTCCTGTTCTTTTCAACCTTTCCTTTTGGATAAAAGAAAAGTCGGTGGCGACTCTTGCTAACCGCAACAATTGCAATCAAACACAAAACACCCAAGTCAGTTCTCCCATCGTATTATAGAACCAGCGACTTTGTTGGGGATTTTCTTAAAAGTGGGGTTACCTTAGGGCTAGATCACCTTTACTTGATTTTCATTGTTTGACTTGCTTGATTTACCTTATGGTTCCTTGTTTGGGCTTGTTTTGATCATCTACCCGGATTTGGGGCACCTTTTAGGTAAGTAGCAATAGATTGTGGAAACAGTACAGCATAGACCGACACGGTTAAAGAAATGGCTACGTTAGTGTGACACATTTATTGGTACTGGTAACCCTTGTGTTGAATCGAGGAGAATACGCGGCCACTGAGCAGCGTCATTGTGATACGGTGGGATAACTGACTTGGGATTTTGCATTTGTATTCGCAAATGTTTCGGTTTAGAAAGAGTCGCCACCGACTTTTTATTTTATCCTAAGGAAAGGTCAAAAAGCACATGAAAGACCTTTGAGATGTTTTCTTGGGTTCGGGGAGTAGATTATGAAAAGGGAAGGTGCAAGCACCCTTTTCATCCATGGTTATCCATGGGCTCTTAGTTACTTGTTTAGATCACTTGCTTTTGTTTTTCAATTGTTTGAAATGGTGCTTTTCAATTGTTTGAAATGGTGCTTTGTGTGTGGTTTTGAAAGATGTTTTGAAAAGAGGCCATCATTGTGGCAACCTTTGTAATGATTCTTGTTTGAATGTATAAAAAGGTGTTTTGTCTTTTGAAAAGATTTCAATGTTTGAAAGTTTGATTTGAGAAATGTTTTGAAGTTGTGTTGTGAAGTGTGTTTGAGAATAGTAAGGATGTTTTTGCAAGTTTTGATCAAGTAACTAAGAGTTATCTACCCTATTTTACTCAAAGATCTTTCCTATATGTTTTTAACCTTTTTGACAGTGTTGTTTTACCATTGCATTTGGTAAACAACCTTGTATTAGGATGTTAAACGGGACAGGCGCGGGTCATCATATAGACCATGATAGCAATTGTGTTAAGTATCTTTGGCAAATTTTTGGAGGGACTTGATCATTTTGTTTAGGAAACCAAGATAGCATCATCGAGGGACTATGATCTTTTGTTTTGTTTTTGTTTTACCAAAGTACCCAACATGCATAACATGGCCCATTATTAAGGCAACAAGTGGATTGTAACCCTAGGGGTGCAAGTGTGCATTGTGTATTGACTTTCATGCATTTTTGTCTTGTATTAGGTCAAGCTATTTGTTGATTTTGGATTTTTGCATACAAACCCTAATCTCTAATCATGGCATAATTGAAAGCGTAAAGTGCGAGAATTAAAAGTCTAAGCTATTACAACATGATTATGGGGATGGGGGTACAATCTTTGAATGGGGGTGTATTTGACAAGAAATATAAACCCTAATTTACTATTACATCCAAATTGAATTCAAATGCATAAATAATAAATGGACAATATTTAAATAAACAAAATAAATAAATCAAAAAATATGAATTATGCAAAAGGTTTTTTATTTATTTATATATGTAAAAATATTTAATGTAAAAAAATAAAGAAATAAATAAAAAGATTAATTTTATTTGGTTAAGGGTAAAATCCTAATTTTCTTTAAGAAAGTAAATATATTAATTATTTTATTTATATACAATAAAAATAAAATAGTATATGTAAAAAATAAAATATATTTAGAAAAAGTATTTTTTAAGTATATTTAATAATAAAAATAAAAGTGTAATATTTTATATTTTTACTCTAAAATATCTAATAAAATAAGAGTGTATATATATATATATATATATATATTATATATATATATATATATATATATATATAATATATATATATATATATATATATATATATATATATATATATATATATATATATATATATATATATATATATATATATATATATATATATATATATATATATATATATATATATATATATATATATATATATATATATATATATATATATATATATATATATATATATATATATATATATATATATATATATATATATATATATATATATATATATATATATATATATATATATATATATATATATATATATATATATATATATATATATATATATATATATATATATATATATATATATATATATATATATATATATATATATATATATATATATATATATATATATATATATATATTAATTATATTAAATATGATAAAATAAAATAAAATATATACAAAAATAAAAATAAAAGTATAATTTATATATATTTTTCATGTTTTGAATAAATAAGATAAAAGTAATTAAATTGCTTTTTATGTTAGAAAAATAAAAAGTAAAATGCAAAATAAATGTGAAAAAATTATAAAAATATTTTTGAGTATTTTTTTATATTTGGGAATAAATAAATAAAATCATAAATGAAAATAAAAATTCAAAAATATAAAATGTCAAGAAATTGGGCCAGGGGGGTGCAAAAAGTAAATGGGGGGTGTCAATAGTGAAAGGACCAAAGCCCAGCCCAAGCCACTTCATCTTCAACCTCTGACTTTGAAAACGCGCGTGCCCTGTACAATTGCCAGATCCTGTATACGAGCTCTATTGCAAAAACACATAACATCAAAGTTGTAGAGCATTTCAAGACGAATCCAACCATATAAACAACTTGTCCTAACTCTCAAAGACCAGAGAGAATTTCTCTGGCCCTAAAATCTAACCTAGTTTTTTCAGTATGTTCATGGATGAAATTCTCTTAGCATGCTTAATATAAATGAAAACTGAGCATATGTACAGTTTCATGGCAATGAATACTACATTTCTTATTCACAAACCTAAGGCTAAATTTTCCTAAATAGAGAGATAGAAAGTTGACAAAAACCTGTTTCAGTTGACTTCGTGTATGGCAATGTGGAGCTTTTCAACAAGGCTTGAGATGTCTGGGAGCTTGCTTGGACTTCACTTGACCTTCTCCAATACCTAGATTGCCTTGAATGTACTTGAATCAGCCTATATAACTCAACCTGCACAAGCACAAAATGAAAATGGAAAACCCTGTAAATGGAGTTACAGTTAGTGTTTGAGGTTTGGGATAGCTTGGATGAGTTATGTGGAAGATGTTTGAACCAACTTGGGGCAACACACACGAGCAAAATGTGCTATGGAAGTCAAGTTACAGGTTCTGCCCTGTTTTGCCAATGGAAGGTGATTTTTGGCTATGGGATGTTTGAGGGCTTAAGGGGTCATGTTTTTGGCTCAGAGGGATGTGAAAAAGATGTTCAAAATGCTTGCACAAGTTTTCTTTGGCTGATGTTCAAGTTCTCATGTTTTGGTCATGTTTCTTGTTTTTGAAGCAAAATGTGGGAAGTGATTGAAACAGGCATGTACAGGTTATCCTTATGCATGCACACTTTGCCTTTGGCCCCTCTAACTTGTAGATTTGATTTGTTGTATGAGATATGGACCAATGCTCAAGAAATCAGTTTTTACATAAAGCATGATTTAAGCAAAAATAGAAATTTTGCTTTTTCTACTTAGGGATTAATCCAAGGTGCAATGCTCTAATGACCAAAACAATGCCTTAGACCAATGGTTTTGCATTTAATTATTTGGTGTGAAGTGTTTTAGAGGCCTGTAATCTAGTTCAAAGCATGCTGACTTGAAATTGCAACTTGGATGAACATGAATATGCCATGGATGAAAAGTGAGTTTTTGCCAACTTTAAGCCTTCGATTCTCCCTAACCACAAATGTGTTTGGAGAGTTATTATACATTTTGGAAATCTTGCAACATGCTCTACAATCCATCTTTGAAATGCAAATTGAGATTCCAAATGGAACTATATGAAAAATGGCCAAGAAAATAGGTCAAAATCCTGCCTAAACTAGGGCAAAATTTCACTAAGTTAAAAGTTTTAGGGACCCTTGTTCCAAAAATCATAACTTGAGATCCAAGCTTCTTTTTAGAAAACTCTGTGAAACAAAGTTGTAGACTTTGTGGAGGACTACAACTTTCATGTTGGAAGTTTTGTTTGAATCCAAATGCATCATGGTGAATATATTGGGCAAAGTTAGGAAAAATTAAGAAAATTTCATAACTTGGAAAAATTATAAGTTATGAAATTTTTCAACTTTAAACCCTAATTTGCAAAAATGGGTTTCTTGATGAACAAGTTTCATGTTTTGACACATCTTGATGAAAAATGACCCTTGGCACTTGATTTTGGCCAAAAAGTCAAAGTTTGACTTTTCAGTGTACAGTCAAATTTTGATCAATTGACTGAAAGTTCATCTGTCAATTCAATGCAATTGAGGTCTTTTGAACTTGTTGAATAGGTCAAGATGATGTCATTGAGTCCTTGAGTCCATGGTTGAGCCCAATTTTCCATTGGCTAGGTCAAAAGTCAGAAATTGCCTCTGTGCAGTCAAAACCCTAAAAATGACCATTTTGCCCTTTTGATTATCTGATCAAATTTCTTGTGGAGTTGTGGTTCAAACTTGATCAAATGGTTCATATGAGTTTATAATGTTGATGTGGATCAAAATTTATGAGGTTTGACTATAAATTGGCCACAGTTGACTTTTTCCCCAATACAGCTGATTTCTAGGTCAACTGTCCAATTGACTGGGCAAAAATTTGATTCAAGGCTTGAAACTTGGTATGGACAAAATTATGAGTCCAACATGAAGTATGAAAGTCACTTTAAGCATTGGAGGTCCAAAAATCCTTGTGCAAACTCAAACCCTAATTTAGGTCATCAGTGCAAGGAGATGTCTTGAGCAGTGCAAAACCCTAATCTTGTCTGGAGTTCAAAGAGTCTTGTGAGGGGAAATCTTGATAAAATGAGAGGGAAAATTTTGGGGTACAACAGTTTCCCCGGTTCAATCTTCTTGAACCTGAAGAGTTAGATTGGCAAGTTTGCCTTTCGTGACTCGAAGGTAAAAGATGATGTGACACTAGAGTGCCCGTAAATTTGCACTCGTCAAAATGCAGTTGAGGGAATGGGCTTAAAGATGCCATTTGGAGATGGTAGAATCTTGCTGGAGATGGGCTTAAAGATTCCAACCAAGACTTGTTTGTTGAAAATCAGGAAAATGAATGTCAGAATGGTATCCGTGTCTGGAACGTATCTGAGTTGTATCTGGAGATTGGATCTGTATGAGCAAGGGAATGGCGTTCGTGTCTGGAGCATATCCAAGCTGTAACTGTGTTTGATTCATGAATGAACATCAGAATGACTGCCGTGTCTAGAGTGTATCTGAATTCCGAGTGGGCGACAGAAAAACATCTGTGTATGGAACATCTCTGGGCTGGGGATAAATTCCGAATGGGTCACAAAATGGAAACCGTGTCTGGTGCGTATCTGGACTGTATCTGAAGTTGAGATCTGTATGAGTAGCAGAATGACTTACGTGACTTGGAGTGTATCCATACTGTAACTGGGATTGGGACAAATGACAGAATTACTTCCGTGTCTGGAGTGTATCTGAACTTGAAGTTGATAGTTGAATCTGAATGAGAAATAGAATGGCTTCCAAGTCTGGAGCGTATCTAGTCTGTATCTGATTGCTGAAGTCAGAATGAGTAACAGAATGGCATCCGCGTCTGGAGCATATCTGGACTGTATCTTGACTTGAAATTCTGAATGAGTAATAGAATGACCTCCGTGTCTGGGGTGTATCCATACTGTATCTGAATAAGAGATCTGAATGAGTAGCAGAATGACTCACACGTCTTGGAGTGTATACGTACTGTATCTGAGACCTTTGAATATTTGTTAGAGATAGCTTTTAATCTTATCCTGAAAAGGGTAGAATGTTAGCTGAAAACGCAAAGTTATGTTGCATGACATGTATGATACAATAAAGTGTGTTTTATCAATGTTTATGGTATATGAATGTAATGTATGCGCATGTAAGCTGATTAGCTGTCTTGCTGAGGAAAATAAATCCTTGATAGCTGGAGATACTGAAATCTTTGACTGCTGCCGGGGAAAATAAACCTTTGACTGCTGCTAATGATTCAAAACCTTTGATTGCTGAGACTGAGAATGTCCTTTGGACTACTACTGAGGATTAAAAATCCTTGGTGACTTGTGGGGAATTGAGAATCCTTCACAACCTTTCGGGGAAAGTAAGGACAACTCTGACGATCTCTACTGGGGAATTAAAACCTGGGAGGCTTCAATCTGGAGAAATAAGAACAAGAATCTTCGTTCTGCTGGGAAATAACTCTGTGGGGAGAATGCTTATCCTGTTGGAGAGTTCTCAAGAGCTTGGGTTGTATGCCAATCTACTGGGGTTTTAAGAATGGTCGGTGATAAAAGTTAACTGTTATCTGATTGATTTTCAGGTTTTAAGATAACTTGCTTGGGGATTTGAAGAAATCAGATGATTTCCACGGTGGTTTAAAGGTTGAAGTTTTGGACTCCATTGGGGAAGAAAGCTTCATCTTCGTTGAGAGTTTGTAGTTAAAAGTTTTCTGGCTCCGCTGGGGATTGGGAGTTTAGAAACTTAGCTCTGATGGCAATATGTATTTAACTCCGCTAGGGATCTTGAACCTTAACTCCGCTGGGGATGTGTATTAGATCTGAATGACATATTGCAGGGGATTTCTTCTGGAATAGCCTAAATACGTTTTCCTATACTTTTAACCTATCAGTAATTATCCTTTCTCAATTCGTTTTATTCGTAAGCAGTGATTATATTCAAATGCATATGCTCATTTTACCAAATCATTGGACGTTTTCAAATAAAACATAAGTGTAAAAAGAAAGAAAAGGCAAGCAAATTTCTGTACTTTGAAGTATCTTTATATTAACTTTGTAAGTATTTTGTACAAAGGGACATACATCCTAGTAAGAGAATGTTGTCATAAAAAATGAGAAAATTTTATACAAAGAAAGATGGCTATGTGTAACAATTCCATGGGGTTCCCATTTTGCTATAGCCTTCGCAACTCTGAGTATCTTGTCCATTCGTTGCCTCGTTCGCAGATGATTGGATTGATCTGAAGCTTGGAGTTTGTCTATGAAGAGATTGTCCTTAAAGTGATCCGACGAGACATAGTCATACGCTTTAATTCTCTATCTTTTTCCTGGACCGCCCTTTCGGGTTTTCGATCCATTGGGAAACCCTTTTTTGCCCAAGTCGCCCTTTCGGGTTTTCAACTTTCCGAGTGTACAATTTTTTTTATTTATCCCTAATTTTTACCTGAACCACCTTTTCGGGTTTTCGATTCACCGGGATGCCCATTTTTGCCCAAGTCTCCCTTTCGGGTTTTCAACTTGTCGGCTCATTTTATGCGTAGTATCTTTTAACTATGTCAGCGTTCGCAGGGTGCAGCAGGTCATCGCCGTCCATGGTGGTCAGATTCATTGCCCCACCAGAAAAGATGTTTTTGATCACAAATGGTCCTTCTTAAGTAGGAGTCCATTTGCCCATGGGATCACTTTGTGGTAAGATGATTCGCTTGATTACAAGGTCCCCGACTTGATATACTTGCCTCTTGACTTTCTTATTGAAGGCCTTGATCATACGTTTCTGATACGCCTGACCATGGCAAACAACAGTAAGTCGTTTCTCGTCAATCAAGTTAAGTTGGTCAAGCCGAGTCTGAATCCAATCGTCTTCACTCAAACCAGCATCCTTCATGATCCTCAAGGAAGGGATCTAAATTTCCACAGGTAAAACAGCTTCCATGCCATATACCAAATAAAATGGGGTTTCCCCAGTTGAAGTGCGTGTCGTGGTACGATATCCGTGCAGAGCAAACGGTAACATCTCATGCCAGTCCTTGTAGGTGACTGTCATCTTTTGAATGATCTTCTTGATATTTTTGTTTGCAGCTTCAACAACACCGTTCATCTTTGGCTGATAGGGAGATGAATTGTGATGTTGAATCTTGAACTGCTCGCAGAGAGCGGTGATCATAGTATTGTTCAAATTTGTACCGTTGTCTGTGATGATCCTGTTGGGGATACCATACTGGCATATGATGTTCTGCTTGATGAAGCAGGCAACCACATTCTTTGTAACGGAGGCGAAGTAAGCTTCTTCAACCCACTTGGTAAAGTAATCAATGGCCACCAGGATGAAACAGTGTCCATTGGATGTTGTAGGCTTGATCTCTCCAATCATGTCGATTCCCCACATCGCGAATGGCCAAGGAGATGTTAATACATTGAGAGGAACTGGGGGAATATGTACCTTGTCAGCATAGATTTGACATTTGTGACAAGTACGAGAATGTTGATGACAATCAGCTTCCATGGTAGACCAGTAGTAGCCTACCCGTAGAATCTTCTTAGCCATCGTATGACCGCTCGAGTGGGTGCCAAAGGTGCCATTATGTAGTTCATCCATGATCTGTTCAGCTTCAACCTTGTCCACACAACGGAGTAGGACACAATCAAGATTGCGCTTGTATAGAATGCCATTGCTCAGAAAGAACTTGGCTGTGAACCTCCTTAAGAACTTTTTGTCATTGACTGAAGCTCCTTCAGGGTATTCTTGTGCTTCGAGATACCTTTTGACGTCATGAAACCAAGGTCAGTCCATCATTTCTTAGGTATTAATCTCGTGAAAATATGCAGGTTCGTCCATTCGTTCAATGGTGATTTGAGGTGCCTCATTGTCCCAATTAATTTTAAACATGGAAGACATTGTAGCTAGCGCATCCGCTAGCTGATTCTCTTCTCACGGGAAGTGCTCGAAGGTAATCTGCTCGAAATGTGGTAACAATATCAGGACATGTTCTTTGTATAGGATGAGATTAGGATGCTTAGTATCCCACTCTCCTTTGATTTGACTGATAACCCAAGCTGAGTCCCCAAATACAATCAAAGATTTAATTCCCAAGTCAATGGTAGCCATGAGACCAAAGATACAAGCTTCATACTCGGCCATGTTGTTGGTGCAGCTGAAGCAGAGTCTAGCAGTGAAAGGTGTATGGAAACCTTCTGGAGAGATAAGTATCGCGCCGATACTGTTGTCAAGTGCATTTGAAGCACCATCAAAGTACATAGTCCATCGGGATCCTTGTTCAGGTCCGTCATACGGTCCGTTACCTTTAATGTTGTCCAATGTCATAATATCCTCGTCAGGGAAGTCGAACCTCATAGATTGGTAATCTTCGACCGCTTGATGAGCTAGATGGTCAGCTAGTACACTCCCCTTTATAGCTTTTTGGGTTGTGTACTGGATATCATATTCAGTCAGGATCATCTGCCATCTAGTGATTCTTCCGGATAAAGCAGGCTTCTCGAAGATGTACTTGATCGGATCCATTTTAGAAATCAACAGAGTGGTATGTGTCAACATATACTGCCTTAGCCGGCGAGCAGCCCATACCAAAGCGGAGAAAGTTTTCTCGAGCAGTGAGTATCGGGTCTCACAGTCGGTAAATTTTTTTCTAAGGTAATAAATGGCATGCTCTTTTCGGCCAGACTCGTCATGTTGGCCCAGTACGCACCCCATTGAGTTATCCAAAACAGTCAGATACATGATTAAAGGCCTTCCTTCGATGGGTGGCATCAAGATAGGAGGTTCCAGCAAATACTCTTTGATCTTATCGAAAGAAACTTGACAATCATTGTTCCATTCAACCACCTGATCTTTCTTCAACAGCTTGAAGATGGGTTCGCAGGTAGATGTTAGGTGAGAGATGAACCTTGCGATGTAGTTTAGGCGTCCCAAGAAACCTCTGACCTCCTTCTCAGTGCGAGGGGCAGGCATTTCTTGTATAGCTTTGACTTTGGCAGGATCAACCTCGATGCCTTTGTTACTGACGATGAATCCCAAAAGTTTACCGGACATGACTCCGAAAGTGCACTTGCTAGGGTTCAGTCTGAGCTTATATTCCTTTAACCTGACGAACAACTTTTGCAGATGGTCAAGGTGTTCTTCTTCTGTTTGTGAATGGGCTATCATGTCGTCTACATAGACTTCAATCTCATGATGTATCATGTTATGAAACAAAGCTACCATGGCTCGCTGATAGGTTGCCCCGACATTCTTCAGTCCGAATGGCATCACTTTATAGCAGAAGGTACTCCACTGCGTAACAAAAGTAGTCTTCTCCATGTCTTTGGGGGCCATTTTGATCTGGTTGTACCCTGAAAATCCATCCATGAAAGAGAATACCTTATGTTGAGCTGTATTGTCGATCAAAATTTCAATGTGTGGTAGTGGAAAATCATCTTTAGGGCTAGCCCTATTTAAGTCTCTGTAGTCCACACACATTCTGACTTTGCCGTCCTTCTTAGGCACGGGCACAATGTTAGCAACGCATTATGGATAGGAAGTAATAGCCAGAAAGCCAACATTGAATTGCTTCATCACTTCAGCTTTGATCTTTTCAGACATATCGGGCCTCATTCGGCGGACTTTCTGCTTGATTGGTGGACAGTCTTCTCTTGTAGGGATACGGTGAACCACAATATCTGTATCCAATCCCGGCATGTCTTCATAGGACCAGGCGAAGATCTCAACATATTCATTCAACAGTTGAACTAAACGCTCTTTTACACTTGGCTCCAAGTTGGCACCCACTTTAACCTCTTTTATGTCTTCGGCAGTACCCAGATTGATAGTCTCTAACAACTCTTCATGGGGAAGAATAGCCCTTTCTTCCTGTTGCAATAGTCTAGCCAACTCTCTAGGCACTTCACAGTCTTCACCACCTTCGTATTCGGCATGATTGACCAGATCTTCAAAGTCACTGAAGGCCATAGCAGAATTATTACCCGTGGAATCCGGAGTGGATGGGTACCTGCATTTTGTGAGTGTGGGTGTGTGTAAGGGATAGCCACCTTTAAACAAAATGAAATGTAAAAAGAAAGAAAATGAACACAACAATTTATAGATGAAAACGTCCATGATTCATTAAAAGATGGCATATGAAAATGAAGAATCAAAACCCTTACAAATGGACCTATATGCCCCAGGTAAGGCATAAGGAAAAAAGAGTGTACGAATTATTTAAAAGTTATTACAGGCCAAACAGGAAATGTTCAAAAGATAAATTACTGGTTGATGAAAGTAATGGGAACGAAGTCTTTCGCCTCCCAGTTGTTCAGTCCTCCTTCAATGGTTGGAAAGATCCAATCTTCAAAATTGCATCCTTTTTCATCATCTTCTAAAGCATGAACTCCATGATGAGTGATTTTCAGTGGTGGTCCTCCATCCTGGGAGCGACACACAGCTTTCTGGCTAGCAGCAGTGAAACCCAACCCAAACTTATATGTCTTGTAAGGAAAATCTGGCAGTTGGCCCTACACTTTACTTCCTCCTTCCTTGATTACAGCCTCCACATCTTTAAGGGATAACATCCGGGACACAGGTTTGGTAATGATGGGCACATCAGTCATTGCCTTGGCTACCGCAACCTCAGGAGAAACCTCTTTAAAGTGTTGGAAAGGTGTTTCTATGAATTCACCATCTAACTCTACGTAGCGGAAAGAGTTAAGGTGGCTTATCATATACTCCTCCTCACCATTAACTGTTATGATCTTACCCTGAACTGGATATTTGAGCATCTGGTGTAGAGAAGAAGTGACTTCCCCAGCGTTGTGGATCCATGGCCTTCCCAACAAGCATGAATATGAAGGACGGATGTCCATCACATAAAAAGTAGAGTTAAAAATTTCCATTCCCACCTTAATTGGGATGTCCACTTCTCCGTGAACCATCCGCTTAGAACCGTCGAAGGCTCTAACAATGATATTACTAGGCTTTAGGGTCAAACCTTCACAGTCTAATTTGTCCAATGCTTTCTTTGGTAGAATATTTAAAGACGAACCGGTATCAACCAGAACATGAGCAAGTGTAGTTCCTCTGCACTCTACTGAGACATGCAGCGCATCATTATGCTTTCTTCCCTTAGACGTTAGATCGGCATCAGAGAAGCCAAGACCATTATCGGCTGTAAGGCTATCCACGCACTCTTGAAACTGATCTGCAGAAGTTTCTTGAGGCACGTGTGCCGTCTTCAGAAATTTGATCAAGGCTTTGGCATGAGCCTTGGAGCAGAGCAAAAGAGCCAGCATAGAGATTTTTGAAGGGGTTTGCCCCAGCTGCTCTACGACATCATAGTCGCTCTTCTTAATTATATTTAAGATTTCCTCCATCTCCTTTTGGGTAGTCTCGGGGATAACCAAAGTCTGAGCCCTCGTCCTGACGGGCGCTTCTTGGATCCCCTTACCTTTATCGGCAGTAACAGCAGAGGGTATAGCTTCGGGAGCATCAATTTCTTCAATAACCGGACTTCGCACAGGTGTCTTGACAGGCACAGGAGCACTTAAGTGTCCCAAGACTTCCCGTGGAGGAGCAATCTCCGGAGAGAAGATTTGTCCGCTACGCGTGATCTTACTCGTCCCTGCAATATTCCCTACATCAGGAGTTTCTTCATCGAAATTCTCTTGGACTGATTCGATCTGCTTAACACCATGGTAGAAGATCTCTCCTCCATAATTCCATGGTATCGTCTTGTTGGACTTATATGGGATAGGCCCCGGCATGGTAATCTTTAGCGGTACAAGCTTTGGATCAGGCGTAATCTTAACAGGCCTTTTGCAGGTCTTGGAAAGATTGTCGGAAATGGTGATTATAGCAACATCATTGATTGGAGT
This sequence comes from Vicia faba, assembly GCA_948472305.1. Taxonomy (NCBI): domain Eukaryota; kingdom Viridiplantae; phylum Streptophyta; class Magnoliopsida; order Fabales; family Fabaceae; genus Vicia; species Vicia faba. Next base: position 1,508,932,874 of record OX451738.1, read on the forward strand.
AACAGGAGTAACAAGAATAATAGCAACAACAAGAGTTTTCTGAAAGAGGATCTCTTGAGTATCCATCAAGCATTGGATGCCTGATTTCAACAGCGGACAATCGGATTGCAAGGTTGAGCAAAAGTAACAATCTTTTTCACAGCCCGGGAAAATCCCGGCTTTCAATAGATTCATCTTGATCATTGGCAACAGAGTCATTAAGTCATCAACAACGGTAACATGAAGATCTTCCACAATTGCATGGACATTATGACCATGTTTTGGCATAGGAGCAGATATCACATTAGGTTTTTCGGGAGCATCAAACTCTACCTCCTTGGCATCTATCAAATCTTGGATCTTGTTTTTAAGGGCCCAACAGTTGTTGGTGTCATGCCCCACACTATCCGAATGATATGCACATTTTGCATTGGAATGATAATAGGGAGAAGAGGTATTTGGATTCTTTGGCCCCTCTTTCAAGCTTGTAAGGTTTAACTTTAACAGATAAGGGAGGACCTGAGCCGGTGTCATATTGATTCGGGTGAATTGTTGTTGTGGCCTTTCTACCCCTTGTTGGTTGGCTCTGGGTTGACTGCTTCGAGGTTGATCGGCTGAGGAGTTCTGGATCATCACAGCCCCCACCGATGGTCAGCGCTCTATTCTCCCTTGATTTTTCTGGGAGTAAACAGCAGAAGCTTCTTTCTTGGCTGGGAAAGTCTTCTTGACAGCAGTAGAAGTAGTTGCATCCTTCTGAATTTTACCACTCTTAATGCCAGCTTCGACCCTTCCACCAGTCAGAATTAATTCGGTGAACCCTGCAGATGAGCTCCCGATCAAGTGATTGAAGAATGGACCTGACAGGGTCCCCAAAAACATATCAACCAACTCTCTATCCGACAATGGTGGTTGCACCCTTCCAGCCAAATCCCGCCACTTCTGGGCATACTCCTTAAATCCCTCATTAGAGGCCATACCCATACTCTGTAGTTGAGTACGAGTAGGCACTAAATCTGCATTATATTGGTATTTTCGGTAGAAAACAGCAGCTAAATCCTCCCAGTTATGAACATCAGATCTCTCAAGTTGATAGAACCAGTCCAATTGCGTACCCGACAAACTATCTTGAAAAAAGTGGACCCACTGATCCTTATCAGAAGAGTGAGGTTGGATCTTTCTGACGTAGGACCGCAGATGCATCTTTGGACAGGACAAACCATCGTATTTAGCAAATGTAGGCACCTTGAACTTGGGGGGAATGACAATCCCAGCAACCAACCCTAGTTCTTCAAAATCTAATCCAGGTACCCTTTGCACCTCCATGGCTGCTAGCCGGTCTTCAAGATTCTTATACTTATCATCCGCCGGAGGGTACTGTTGTTCGGAGTAATCTTCATCCTCTTCTCCCTCTTCTTCTTCATCTCCAGACTCGGAAGGTACCACAGCTCCTTTTCCTTTACCAACCCCTTCGTCAGACGTCGAGGGGAAATCCAGAACTCTCATAGCATGATTCTCAAATCTTCTTCCCATAGTGGCCACACCTATTCTTTTCTTTTTCTTCTTTTCTGTTTCCTTCTCCTTCTCTAACAGTGCTTTAAGGTCCTCTTGATCCTTTGCCAAGGTCATAAGGAGTTGCTGGAATTGTGAATTCTGTGTTTGCAGATTTTTAACCGTCTGCTCTATATCCATCTTGCTGAAATAAACAGCTGAAAGATAAGGAAACCTGGTGTGAAGACCTGTTTATGCATATGATGAATGATATGTTTATTCATGTAATGCATTCAAGGATTCAGAAATTCGAAGTTGTTGCAAACAAAAAGAACACAAGTCATATTAAGAAGAAATTTGTTAGTACATAAATGCCCCATGGGCAAAATAATACAAAATTCTTAATGTAAAAAGACATTGCGCATCCTCTTTAGTGCGATGTAAGTGTTGAGAGTCTCCTCTTCATGAAGTCGGCGGGTAAGTTCCAAAACCTTCTTCTCACTAGCATAGAAGTTGGCTTCAAAAGTATTATGTTCTTCCTTGAGCTGTATCCAACTCTTTTGCAATTCTTCCAATGATGTTGGCATGTCAGGATGTAAGAGGGTGTATGGAACCTCTCCTTCCATAATAGGTTCTTTGATCACAGGCAGAATGTGGGGGTAAGGCATCATAAGACTCTGGGCGCGGGTTCGTACCCACTTGAGGTAACGCTCAAGAGGGATGGAATTCTTGTGTCCCAGTGTCTTACTATCCACTTTGTTGGGCATCCTCCAAGCTCGGATAAACCTTTGTCGAAGTCCTTGAGCGTCATTGTCGAAGTCAAAAACCAAGTTAGGAATCAGCATATCATGAGGGCCATCCCTTCGGGCATACCCAAATTGTCTCAAAGCTAAATAGGGGTTGTAGGTAATGCCTCCCCTGATGCCAAGTAGTGGGACATCAGGGAATTCCCCATAATGATCAATGATGATGACATTTTCTCTGGACCGAGAACACCAATGAACATCAGAATGTATGAGGGTCATCAACCGTTGTGACCACCTTAAACCCTGCTCATTCTTCAAAACTGACTGGGGAAGGTGAGAAATAAACCACCTTGCTAGTAGAGGAGTACAACACATGAGAACACCTCTTTTCCTCATTGTTCGTGTGTGAAATGAGTGTAGGATGTCCCCAAGCAATGTAGGCACATGATTCTGAGATATCAAAATCTTGACAATATTCACATCTATAAGCTGATCAGGGTTTGGGAACAAGACCAACCCATAGATGAGAAGTGCTACAATCTCCTCCAAAGCTTGTAGATCTAAAGAATTCCAGCAGTCTTGTGCCTTCTCAAACAGAAACTTTTCCAAGAAACCCTTGACACCACTTCTGGTTTCTCAATGACCTTTGATATCAGATGGTTGCAAGTGTAAGGCTTGAGCAACATCTTCAGGCTTTGGCTCTCTTTCTGTACCGTTGTAGGGTAGTTGATGGAGAATAGGAATCCTCAGGAGTTGAGAAAATTCCTCCAAAGTAGGCACTAGTTGATAATCAGTAAATGTGAAACAGTGGTGTAGGGGGTCAAAGAACTGGAAGAGAACTTTCATCATGTCTTCCTCAATGTTGGAGTTGACCAAGTTGAGAAGTCTACCATGTCTTTCACTGAAGAGAGAATTCTCTGGAATCTTGGAAGTAAGCTCCTTGAGTTGAGGAGGGATCCTCACAAGGTTGACTTGAATTATTTTCCTGCGAAGAGATTCCATGACCTACAAAACAAGAACAAAGATGAAGATCCAAACCCTTGAAATTGTTAGTGGATGCAAATGATGCTTTATGATGTTCATGATGTATGCACAAGTATATGTACAACAAATCACATAATATCCTAGTTTCAGGCTTGCATGGGGTTTCATAGGTAAGTACCCTCTTGAAGTTAGTTGGCTCAACCTGTCCTATAAATAGTAACCGGGTTCTAAGGAGCTCAATATCACTGGATTATTTTCTGTGTTCATCGTTTCAGTTTAGCCACTTAACTGGCCACCAAAATATTCCAAGAAAACAACCCTCAATGAGTGTAGTATCAAGTATCTACCAACTTCGGACTGCACCAAAGCCGGTCATCTCACTACCCCTAAAAAAGGCCAAGATGGTCAAGTAAGGTTCTAAGAGTTCATTAGTGCTTCATGACATCACTCAGCGGCCCCGTATTCTCTTTGATTGACTCAAAGGCTACCGGTACCCACAAATATGTCGCACTAATATAGCTATTGCTTCAACCATGTCGGTATACCCCGCACAGTTTCCTCAACGTATTGTTATTTACCTAAGAATGTTTCCCAAATCCGGGTAGAGGACTTCAAGCCCAAACAATAGAACCAAATGTAAAGCAATTAAAGCAAACAAGATAAGCATGCAAAGGTGATCTAAACCCTAAGGTTACTCCACTTTTAAAGTTTTCCCCAGCAGAGTCTCCAGTTCTATGATACGGTGGGAGAACTTACTTGGGATTTTGCGTTTGTGTTTGCAAATGTTTCGGTTTAGCAAGAGTCGTCACCGACTTTTTATTTTATCCTAAGGAAAGGTCAAAAAGCACAGGAAAGACCTTTGAGATGTTTTCTTGGGTTCGAGGAGTAGATTATGAAAAGGGAAGGTGCAAGCACCCTTTTCATCCATGGTTATCCATGGGCTCTTAGTTACTTTTTAGATCACTTGCTTTTGTTTTTCAATTGTTTGAAATTGTGCTTTTCAATTGTTTGAAATGGTGCTTTGTGTGTGGTTTTGAAAGATGTTTTGAAAAGAGGCCATCGTTGTGGCAACCTTTGTAATGATTCTTGTTTGAATGTATACAAAGGTGTTTTGTCTTTTGAAAATATTTCAATGTTTGAAAGTTTGATTTGAGAAATGTTTTGAAATTATGTTGTGAAGTGTGTTTGAGAATAGCAAGGATGTTTTTACAAGTTTTGATCAAGTAACTATGAGTTATCTACCCTATTTTACTCAAAGATATTTCCTATATGTTTTTAACCCTTTTGAGAGTGTTTTTTTACCATTGCATTTGGTAAACAACCTTGTATTAGGATGTTAAACGAGACAAGCGCGGGTCATCGTATAGACCATGATAGCAATTGTGTGAAGTATCTTTGGCAAATTTTTGGAGGGACTTGATCATTTTGTTTAGGCAACCAAGATAGCGTCATCGGGGGACTATGATCTTTTGTTTTGTTTTTGTTTTGCCAAAGTATCCAACATGCATAACATGCCCATTTTTAAGGAAACAAGTGGATTGTAACCCTAGGGGTGCAAGTGTGCATTGTGTATTGACTTTCATGCATTTTTGTCTTGTATTAGGTCAAGCTATTTGTTGATTTCGGATTTTTGCATACAAACCCTAATCTCTAATCATGGCATAATTGAAAGCGTAAAGTGCGAGAATTAAAAGTCTAAGCTATTACAACATGATTATGGGGATGGGTGTACAATCTTTGAATGTGAGTGTATTTGAAAAGAAATATAAACCCTAATTTACTATTACATCCAAATTGAATTCAAATGCATAAATAATAAATGGACAATATTTAAATAAACAAAATAAATAAATATATCAAATAATATGAATTATGCAAAAAGGTTTTTTGTTTATTTATGTATGTAAAAATATTTAATGTAAAAAAATAAAGAAATAAATAAAAAGATTAATTTTATTTGGTTAAGGGTAAAACCCTAATTTTCTTTAAGAAAGTAAATATATTAATTATTTTATTTATATACAATAAAAATAAAATAGTATATGTAAAAAATAAAATATATTTAGAAAATGTATTTTTTAAGTATATTTAATAATAAAAATAAAAGTGTAATATTTTCTATTTTTATTCTAAAATAAAAGTATATATATATATATATATATATATATATATATATATATATATATATATATATATATATATATATATATATATATATATATATATATATATATATATATATATATATATATATATATATATATATATATATATATATATATATATATATATATATATATATATATATATATATATATATATATATATATATATATATATATATATATATATATATATGTGTGTGTGTGTGTGTGTGTGTGTGTGTATTAATTATATTAAATATGATAAAATAAAATAAAATATATACAAAAATAAAAATATATTTAGAATAATATTTTTAGTGTGAATAAGAATAAAGAATAAAAATAAAAGTATAATTTATATATATTTTTCAAGTTTTGAATAAATAAGATAAAAGTAATTAAATTTCTTTTTATGTTAGAAAAATAAAAAATAAAATGCAAAATAAATGTGAAAAATTATAAAAATATTTTTGAGTATTTTTTATATTTGGGAATAAATAAATAAAATCAGAAATGAAAATAAAAATTCCAAAATATAAAATGTCAAGAAATTGGACCAGGGGGTGCAAAAAGTAAAAGGGGGTGTCAATAGTGAAAGGACCAAAGCCCAGCCCAAGCCACTTCATCTTCAACCTCTGACTTTGAAAACGCGCGCGCCCTGTACAATTGCCAGATCCTGTATACGAGCTCTATTGCAAAAACACATAACATCAAAGTTGTAGAGCATTTCAAGACGAATCCAACCATATAAACAACTTGTCATAACTCTCAAAGACCAGAGAGAATTTCTCTGGCCCTAAAATCTAACCTAGTTTTTTCAGTATGTTCATGGATGAAATTCTCTTAGCATGCTTAATATAAATGAAAACTGAGCATATGTACAGCTTCATGGCAATGAATACTACATTTCTTATTCACAAACCTAAGGCTAAATGTTCCTAAATAGAGAGATAGGAGGTTGACAAAAACCTGTTTCAGCTGACTTCGTGTATGGCAATGTGGAGCTTTTCAACAAGGCTTGAGATGTCTGGGAGCTTGCTTGGACTTCACTTGACCTTCTCCAATACCTAGCTTGCCTTGAATGTACTTGAATCAGCCTATAGAACTCAACCTACACAATCTCAAAATGAAAATGGCAAACCCTGTAAATGGAGTTACAATTGGTGTTTGAGGTTTGGGATAGCTTGGATGAGTTATGTGGAAGATGTTTGAACCAACTTGGGGTAAAACGCAAGAGCAAAATGTGCTATGGAAGTCAAGTTGCAGGTTCTGCCCTGTTTTGCCAATGGAAGGTGATTTTTGGCTATGGGATGTTTAAGGGCTTAAGGGGTCGTGTTTTTGGCTCATAGGGATGTGAGAAAGATGTTCAAAATGCTTGCACAAGTTTTCTTTGGCTGATGTTCAAGTTCTCATGTTTTGGACATGTTTCTTGTTTTTGAAGCAAAATGTGGGAAGTGATTGAAATAGGCATGTACAGGCTATCCTTATGCTTGCACACTTTGCCTTTGGCCCCTCTGACTTGTAGATTTGATTTTCTGTATGAGATATGGACCAATGCTCAAGAAATCAATTTTGACATAAAGCATGATTTAAGCAAAAATGGAAATTTTGCTTTTTCTACTTAGGGATTAATCCAAGGTGCAATGCTCTAATGACCAAAACAATGCCTTAGACCAATGGGTTTGCATTTAATTATTGAGTGTTAAGTGGTTTAGAGGCCTGTAATCTAGTGCAAAGCATGCTGACTTTAAATTGCAACTTGGATGAACATGAATATGCCATGGATGAAAAGTGAGTTTTTGCCAACTTCAAGCCTTCGATTCTCCCTAACCATAAATGTGTTTGGAGATTTCTTGGACATTTTGGAAATCTTGCAACATTCTCTACAATACATATTTGAAATACAACTTGAGATTCCAAATGGAACTATATGAAAAATGGCCAAGAAGATAGGTCAAAATCTTGCCTAAACTAGGGCAAAATTTCACTAAGTTAAAAGTTTTAGGGACCCTTGTTCCAAAAATCATAACTTGAGATCCAAACTTCTTTTGAGAAAACTTTGTGAATCAAAGTTGTAGAACTTGTGGAGGACTACAACTTTCATGTTTGAAGTTTTTTTTGAATCCAAATGCATCATGCTGAAAATGTTTGGCAAAGTTAGGAAAAATTAAGAAAATTTCATAACTTAGAAAAATTCTAAGTTATCAAATTTTTCAACTTTAAACCCTAATTTGCAAAAATGGGTTTCTTGATGAACAAGTTTCATATTTTGACACATCTTGATGAAAAATGACCCTTGGCACTTGATTTTGACCAAAAAGTCAAAGTTTGACTTTTCAATGTACAGTCAAATTTTGATCAGTTGACTGAAAAATTCATCTGTCAATTCAATGCAATTGAGGTCTTTTGAACTTGTTGAATAGGTCAAGATGATGCCATTGAGTCCTTGAGTCCATGGTTGAGACCAATTTTCCATTGGCTAGGTCAAAAGTCAGAAATTGCCTTTGTATAGTCAAAACCCTAAAAATGACCATTTTGCCCTTTTGATTATCTGATCAAATTTCTTGTGGAGTTGTGGTCCAAACTTGGACAAATGGTTCATATGAGTTTATAATGTTTATGTGGACCAAAATTTATGAGGTTTGACTATAAATTGGCCACAGTTGACTTTTTCCCCAATACAGTTGATTTCTAGGTCAACTGTCCAATTGATTGGGAAAAAATTTTATTCAAGGCTTGAAACTTGGTATGGACAAACTTATGAGTCCAACATGAAGTATGAAAGTCACTTTAAGCATCAGAGGTCTAAAAATCCTTGTGCAAACTCAAACCCTAATTTAGGTCATCAGTGCAAAGAGATGTCTTGAGCAGTGCAAAACCCTAATCTTGTCTGGAGTTCAAAGAGTCTTGTGAGGGGAAATCTTGATAAAATGAGAGAGCAAATTTTGGGGTACAACAGTCATGAAGCACTAAATGACTTTAGAACCTTAATTGAACAACTTGGCCATTAGGAAGTAGTGAGATAGCCGGTTTCGGCGGAAAGCTGAAAATTGGTTGATACTTGATACTACACTCATTGAGATCGGACTTTTGGGATATCTCGACGGAAAGAAAAGATTGATTGTGCTGAGAAAATGCCTAAAAGAAATGTCAGTTATATTGAGATCCCCTAGAACCCAATCACTTTCTAGGACAGGTTAAGCCAACTAAACTTCAAGAGGGTACTTACCTACGAACCCCATGCAAGCCTAAACTTAAGGACTTGTCTGCTTTATGTGGATATGACTATTTATACATAACAACTTGCTTGCTTTACATACTTGTACATAATAACATAAACATCATAACATCATAAACATTCTCACTAACCATTTCAAGGATTTAGGAATTTATCTTTGTTTTGTTTTGTAGGCCATGGATCCCATCCGAAGGAATACCATTCGAATCAGCTTCGTGAAAGCACACCCTCAAATCCAAGAATTAGCATCAAGGGTGCCTGGAGATTCTCCCTTCACCAAGAAATATGGTCAAATTCTCAGCTTGGCTACCTCTAATTTCCAAGAATAAATGATGTGTGTGCTTTTCCAATTCTCTGATCCCATGCATCATTACTTCACCTTTCCTGACTATCAGTTGGTGCCTACATTAGAAGACTTCTCTCAACTGTTAGGAGTTCCCGTGCTTGATCAAATACCGTTCACCGGTTTAGAAGAGATTCCAAATCCTGAAGTTATTGCCAAAGCCCTACATCTGAAGAGAGTCGACATTATAGCAAATTGGGAGACAAGAAGCGGAGTTAAGGGTTTTCTAGCCAAGTTTCTATTGGAGAAGGCTCGTTCATTCTGGGAAGATATGAATTTTCAAGCCTTTGAAGATGTCTCAGCCCTTCTAATTTATGGTTTGGTTCTATTTCCCAATCTAGACCAATTCATAGATGTGAATGCCATCAAAGTCTTCCTCTCTCGTAATCCTTTACCTACTTTGCTTGGAGACATTTTACATTGTTTCCACACTCTCACCATTAAGAAAAAGGGTACTCTCTTGTGTTTCATTCCCCTACTCGCCAAGTGGTTTAATTCGCACCTACCTCGATCAATACTGAAGAACGAGCAAGGATTGACATGGTCTCAAAGGATTATGTCCCTCACACACTCTGACATTTATTGGTGTTCTCGATCCTTGGAGGATACTACTATCATTGACCGTTGTGGGGAATTCCCTAATGTCCCACTCTTAGGCATCAGGGGAAGTATCACCTATAACCCTTCTCTTGCATTACGACAATTTGGGTATGCGCAAAGAGACGGTCCTCACGATACACTCATCCAAGGTTTAGTGTTCGACTATGAGGGAGACAATCAAGGCTACCGTCAAAGGTTCATACGAGCTTGGAGAATGGTAAACAAGGTGAATAGAAAGACATTTGGGCGTAAGAACTCCATTCTTTTGGAGCCTTATCTTAAGTGGGTACGAACTCGTGCTCAAAGACTCGGTATGCCATACCCTGCCATTTTGCCTACCATCATGGAGCCATTAGTTAAAGGGGATGTTCCTTATGCTATCCTTCATCCCACCATGCCTACTTCTCTTGAGGACTTACAAAGAGCTTGGATCCAGCTAAAGGAAGAACGAGACACCTTCGAAGCCTAATTCTACGCGAGTGAAAAGAAGGTTCTGGAGCTTACAAGACAGCTTCATGAGGAGAGAAATCTGAACGCCTACATTGCGCCAAAGAGGATGCTTTCGACCTTTTTGTCTTAGGAGTTTATTTTGACTTATTTCCTCCATTGTAAGCCCAAGGGGCATGGTTGTAATCAATTTAAACTTATTAATACAATTTATGTTTGCTCCTTTCTTGTCTAAAACAAATTTAAAACTTCTAAGTCCTTGAAAACATTGCATGCACATACCATGCATCATATCATGACAAGCTTTTCCCACACAGGTCTCTCATCTGCTTACTGTTTATTTCAATAGAGATGGCTCTAGAACAGACTATCAAGGACATTCAGACTCAAAATGCTCAACTTCAAGAAATGTTCTTGAACCTATCCAAGGGGCAAGAATAAGTGAAAGCACTCATCACTAGGGGCATGACCAAGGAGAATCCTGAGGATGACAGGGATTACCAGCTGGAGCGGCTACAAACTGAGATAGCCATAATGAAAGTCCAGATGATGGGACAACTGGTGGGCCGGATGGGCTCTTATCCAAAATTTAGCTCGGGGACAAGAGGAGCTAAGGACTCTCATCGACAAACTTCATCAAGACGGTTGCAACCGTATGAAACAAACAATCAAGATTGGGGATCAAGTCCTTATCCATCCTCCCATGAGACAAGAAGCCAGTTTGAGGGAGAGCAGACCTTCCTAAATTGCTGCTACATCACGAGCCCAACAACAACAGGGTAATCGGCGTAAACAGGTTCCATCCGACCAGAAGTATACCAAACTTGACATGCCGATATCGCAAGTCTTGCAACACATGCTGAAGGTGAATTTGTTCACATTAAGGGATCCTCCTCAGAATCCTAATACTGCCTCTCCTCGTTACAATCATGGAGAAAGATATGCATATCACTCCAATAGTCTGGGGAATGATACTTATAGCTGTTGGACGTTGAAAAATAAGATCCAAGATCTGATCGATGAAGGAGAGTTGGAGTTCACACAAGACGGTCAACTGGAGCTTTTCTACCACCCCTCAAGGGCATCCATATGAAGTGACGGTCTGGGCGAGGAAATTTTCTACTTATTCAAATTTTCAGTTGTAATTTCTTTGTTTGCTTAAACATTTATCTTTATGTCAGACTTTGGTTACTCTCATTAATGCATTAAATATGTTTGTCTTGAATTAATCCATTCATTTTCACTCTATTTAAACTATGATTTTTACTCCCTTTATGATATTCAACTCTTGTTTCAAAAAGTTGAAAACCTTTAGAGGGAGGATGACGAAAACAATGCCATAATCTCATACAATATGCTTTTGAACAGACCTTGCTGACGATGTACAAGCTTTCTTTCAATTCTTAAACACTGGAGTTATAAGGAAGATAATCCCTAGTCAACCCCTTTGAGCCTAAGAAGTAGGAGTTTTCTTTTTCACACAAATTGAAACCTTTGATCAAAACCTGGGGCATGGTAGTCTCTTAGTTAATTCAAATGCACATTCAGTCACAAACTTTCACTTCGTATACAACGAATGACATCAAAAACATTCCTCTGGAATCAAAAGATGGTGATGTTTCCTTATCACATAGGCAGCCATTATCTCTCAAAAGAAAAGCCCACTAAGTCAAAACCTATGAAAGAGACTTAATAAAAACCGGGGCATCCCACTGACTGTAATCTCAAAACAAGAACAGTCAGGCAAAAATCAGGGATAATAAATCAAAAGAGGTCACTACAAATCCTCGAAAGCATGAAAAAAACATTTCAAAAATGACTTCCTTCCAACAAATAAACTTCCAAATTTCTGAACCATCACCAAAATGTCATTCCAGACTCAATTGGAGTTCAAATGCACAATTAACTGAGTTTAGGACTGAAGAACATCATGAAGAACGGGCGGATACAAATACACTTTGAGCCTTATCCTTTGTTTCTTAAACTGTGAACCAGACCATGCTATAACCTTTCAAAAGTCCCAATTTAAGCATGGGTTAGTTCGAAAGCATACTGTTACAAAAGGTATCCTGACTCTTGTAAGGCTTTACTCCATCTTGAGTTGAATTCAAATTCTTACAAAAAAATTCTTTATTTGCTAAAATGCATTTTCAAAACTTCAAGGCAAGCATAAACTTTGCATTATTTAAATATCGTTGTTTGCATATGGCTAATTGTTTGACAGCGGAGAAATTCATGCGACGAATATCCAGCGAACGAAAGCTCTCTCAGTGAACAAAATTACTCCAAATGGTATGACACTCCCAACGAAAAATTTCATATTAAGCAAGGGGGCATGACATGATTATTGTCCAAGCCTTCTGGAGTAGTCAAGTCAAGATTCCAAGAAATCTCCCAAGAAATGTTGAATAACTAGGGGCAGGTCTGTATCTGAATCACTTGGGGCATTAAACGTGAATTCCAACAAAGGGTTAAGTACAGTCAGGAAAACATTTCCTGGAAATACTACAAACACTTGCTATTAGGGGAAATGATAAATCTCCTGTGATCGGTGGATTTAGAACTGACTGTTTAACGCTGGTTCGCGAAATGTCGCGGAAGCAAGAGTCGCCACCGTCTTTTATTTTCTCCAAAATGGACAGGACAAAAGCATAGCAAAATTCCTTATGAGATAGTTTCTCGGTTCGGGAGGTAGATTTATAGAAAGGGAAGGTGTTAGCACCCTTTCTATCCATGGTTATCCATGGGCTCTTAGATACTTGCTCTTATGTTTTCAAAATATTTGCTTTTCAAAATGTGAGTGGGTTTTGTAAAAGTTTCTTTGAAAGATTTCTGAATAACTCTTGTATCAGTCCTCAAGAGTGTTTGAAAAATTGTTTTGAAAGATTTTGAAAGTGTCAGTGTGAAAAGATTTTTGATTTGGTTTTTTAGAGAGCAAGTATCCATGAGTCATCTACCTACCCTAAGGAATTAAGCTGTGTAGAAGTCCTTAAGGTAGTGCCATCCCACCATTGAGAGGTAGGTAGCACCACCGTTGGAGGTGTTCGGGTCAATTCGAGTGTAGGGACAGTGTGGTCATCGAAGCAACAGTAGGACACCTTAGAAGCTACCCTTATGTCCTTGATCCTTTTTTAATCCGAGGCAACCGTTTTTGAGGCAACTGTTCCGAGGCAACTGTTTTCGAGGCAACTGTTTCGAGGCAACTGGATCATGGACATAAGGACCGCTAAGACGTCCTATACTTGACGACCACGTTTCGAAGGCAACGAGTGAGGCGTACCCTAGAAGTGGTGTGTGCATTGTGTGTTGTATTCATGTTATGTTTGTCTTTGTAATTAGTGAGTTACGAGTTGTTTTTATTTACATACATTCTTTCATGCAAGTTTAGCAGTTAAGGGGTGCAGAAAGTAAATTGCGGAAAAATAAATCCTACGCTATTACAAGGCGCGGGTCTATACATCGCCAAAAATTACAAAGACCCGTTTTTTAGTAAATAAGTACGGAAATTAAATAAAACGATAAACCTATTTAACTATTACATTCTTGAAGGCAATTACATAATAATCAAATAAAGTAAATGCGCGCGAATAAAATAATCGGGAACGTCTTAAGGGTGTTGACCCTTTTTAGAAAAGAAATTGATTTTTTTGTCTTTTTGTCAATTAAATGCAATTAATTAAATAATTAAACTAATTAATTAAAAGAAAATATATTTTTGTGTTTTTTATGTTTTTTATGAAATAAAATAAAAAGAAACAAAATTAAGTCAACCTAATTCTAAATTATTTTAATTATTAAAAGAAAAGTCAAAATTGCCTAATTAAACTATTTCAATTAATGTTTATTTACAAAATAATATAATAATAATAATAATGTTAGTTCTACTTTTTTGATTTTTTATGAAAATATGTTAATTATGCTAATTATTAAAAAAATAAAATAAGGCAAATAAATAAAAGAAAAGAAAATGACAAAACAAAATAAAATAAGAAAAAAGTAAATAAACCCAAGGGGGTGAGATGGCCTTCATGGAGGTTTTCTGAAGTAATTCTGGCCCAACAACAAGAAGCCTTATTTGACTTTTTTCGGTTGCCTACGCATGCACTGACTCCAGAGCATAGTACTCTTGCGTTTTGGGCCTTTAGATCTGCCTCCAATGACACTTGGCTTGTTGGATGGGTGAGGCTTATGGTGGAAACTACTTGAGAAACTGCACAAGAACGCGTTAACAAAAATGATATGAGAATTATGGGGGACCTGGGAAGAACTTACAGCGCGGTATGAGCCTCAGGACTCGACAAAGGTTGCTTTAGCTTCAGGGTGTGGCAAGGAATAGAACCACGTGCTTGTTTTGATCTGAAGATGCTCGCAACTATGTTTTAGAACTCTCACTTTTTGAATAATTTTTGGTTTTGCTCTTGGCCGTTTCTGCACACACTCTTTTGAATGAGGTTGGGAAGGCTTGTATATATAGTAATGTAAAGTGTATCAATAAGAATAATGGTCATTAAGCTTATGCAATTATGTTCTTGATTTCCTCCATAACCAACATTGAACCATTTGCCATATTTGTGAAATTTTGAATTTTTATGCCCATAATAGGCCATGCACGAATTTGGAATGTGTTTTAAGGTGTATCAAAGCTAATCATCACAAAATATATCCCTCCATTAATTTCTTTGATTTTTATTTGATTTTAAAAAATTTAAAATGAATTAAATCAAATAAAATTAAATAAAAATGGAAAAATTAATTTTAAATCTTGAAATAAATTGTGGGACACGTGGGAAGCATGGCTAAGCTGAAACAAGTGGAAAACGTGGGCCCCTTTTGTCAAAAATGAAGTTTCAAGGATAGTTGACTTTGGCCATTTCACAAAAATTTCCCAACTTCTCCAATGCATATCTTGCTCAATTTTGAAGCTATGAACATGTTCTTGGACATTTTGGAAAGGTCTTGAAGTCCTCTAACCAATGTCTTTGGTCCCATGTCATTTTTATTTACCAATCTCAAGTTATGGTCTTTGACTTAAAGTGCCTTTTTGTTGACTTTTGAAAATGACCTGTAATGTTGAAATTGATAACTTTTTGTGAGAGCATTTCTTGGACTTGGAATGTGAATATGAGTTGTAGGAAATGTCGTCCCCTTCAAAATGAGCTTTGGATGGGATTTTTCTGATGAACCATGAAAAAGTTATGTCTTGGTCAAGTTACAGTTGACTTTTCAGCTGTACAAAAATAGAAACTTTCGCATCTTGAGACTTTTTGAGCCATGCTTGTGAAATCATGATCAAGAATTGATCAAATGAGGATTGTGGCTTCAAAATAAGATGTTGACCAAAAAATTTGAATTTTGACTGTCAAATGACCATTTTGCCCCTGCAGTTGACTGTGGAGCAATTAGGATTTTTGACTGTGCAATTTGATGCTGTGAGTCTTGAACCTTGACATATGGATGCTTGACACTGTATATGAGCATGTGGGACTTGATTGAGCCCTTGAAAACTTCAACTTCCTTGCAAGAACCAAAACCCTAGTCTGACTGGCTTAGGAGGATGGTTTGACTGTGTAGCCCTTGAGTAGACTTTGAACCCTTTGAGGCAAAACTTTGAAGATTATGGGAGGGAAAATTTTGGGGTACAACATCTCCCACATAGTATTTATCATAGGGTGATCCCCGGCCAGAGTTTAAATCTCTGAAAACTTCTCCCTGATGTGGTGTATTCACAAGTGTACGAATTGCGTCAGAGTAATATAAAAGATTATCGATCCTCAGAGACCAATCTCCAATCTATTGTTTCCTATTGTTATGGTGTTTATCTAAGTCAATATTAAACAGGTAATTGAGCATCCAAGAAAGTAAAGTGCGGTGAAATAAACTTCTGATATAAAAGCGGGGTCGAATGTAATTCACATAGTCAAATGATATTCATAATGCTTCGGAATAGAACTACTTATAGGGCAATATTTTCTACTAAAGAAAAGAACTAATTTAACAGGAATTGTCGCTTTCCCGTAATCAGAACCGAGTTTACTCTCTAATCATACCTTCTTATCATCACTTATAAAAAGGCGCGCATTGCATTAAAGTAATAAACCTATTTTTTAGAAATAAAGTACTTGACCAAGTCGAAAAGTATTTTTATCTGGAATTTATAATAAAAAGGGCACCTAACTTTAGCCCTATAAACGCGTCCGAAAATAGTTTCAAAATATATTTCTTTGATAATAAAAATCCCTAACTAACTGGACAAAGCGCTTTCGCGTCCTTTGACAAGTTAGAACTAACCGAGTTTAACAAAAGGTTGGACGACTTTCGATCTTACCCAATGTGATACGGTGGGAGAACTTACTTGAGGTTTTGCATTTTGTCACAAATGTCACGGTTAGCAAGAGTCGCCACCGACTTTTCTTTTATCCAAAAGGAAAGGTAAAAAAGCACAGGAAAGACCTTTGAGATGTTTTCTTGAGTTCGGGGGGTGGATTATGAAAAGGGAAGGTGCTAGCACCCTTTTCATCCATGGTTTTCCATGGGCTCTTAGTTACTTGCTTAGATCACTTGCTTTGCTTTGTTTGAAATGGTGTTTGGTGTGATTTTGAAAGTATTTTGAAAAGAGGTCATTCGTTTAGGCAATCTTTGTAATGATTCTCGTTTGTAAGAATGTATACAAAGATGTTTGTCTTTTGAAAAATGTTTCAATGTTTTGTAAGATGTTTTGAAATGTATGTGGGTTTGTTTTTGAAAATTGCATGGATTGTTTGAAAAGGAGCAAGTAACTTAGAAGCTATCTACCTACTCAAATGTCTTTCTTTAGCATTTCTATTCCTTTGACATTATTGACTTACCATTGATTTGGTAAGCAACCCTATCTTTGGATGTTAACGGGACGGGCGTGGGTCATCGTATGACCATGATAGCAATGTTGCCAAGTATCTTAGCATATTTTGAGGGACCAAGATCATTTTGCTTAGGCAACCTTTGTATAGCGTCATCGAGGCACTATGATCTTATTTTTGTTTTGTTTTTCCAAGATACTTCGCATGGGTAACATGGCCATTTTATTTTAGGCAACCAAGTCGGAGAAACCCTAAGGGTGCTTATGTGCAAAGTGTGTCATTTTCATGCTTTTGTCTTGCATTTAGGTCTTTTCTATTTGTTTGGTTTTTGTTCTTGTCATGCAAACCCTAATTTACTAAACATGGTATATGAAAGCAATAAATTGCATAAAATAAACTAAGCTATTACAACAATTATTATGGGAGGGGGGATACAAGTTTTGAATGGAGATTTTGCACAAATATAAACCTAAATATACTATTACAACCCAATCGAATATTGTGCGAATTAAATAAATATACAAATATTTAAAATGCAGTGCAGTGTATTTATGCAAAAAATGTTTTGGTATTTGTTTTTTGTATGAGAAAATGATTTAATTTAAACCCTAATAAATAAGGAAAAAATAATGTTATTTTTGGAAGGGTGAAACCCTAATTTTTTATTTCAAAGAAAAAATGATGTTTCTTATTATTATTTTGTACATTTTTTGTATAAGAAAAATAATAAATAATATTATATATAAATATTAAAAATTAAATATGTATAAAAATAAGTATTTATGGGTATAAATAGTATAAAAAAATGTTAAGTATTTTTAATTGTATTTACAAATTATTTAAGAAAATAAAATCTATTTATCATAATAAACTATTTGTTATGCAAAAAATAATTAAAAAAATAAAATAAAATTGCAAAAAATAAACAAATTATTTTTAGGATTTTTATTATTCAGAAAAAATAAATAAAAGTTATAAATATGAAAATATGAAAAAATATGAAAAATATAACAAATAAGCCAGGGGGTGCAAATAACAAGTCAGGGGTGTGAATATCAGAAAAAAAAAAAGGCCCAAGGCGCCAAAATCCCAGAACACGCTTCATCCCTGTCCTTGGTCATCCCTGTGCGCGCGTGTTGGCTCCTAAATTCGACACATTTGTTTTGATTGGTGGCAGCCATTAAAAGCTGAAAGATGCTTTCGACTGGCTAAGCCTGTCGAAGTGCCCGTCGAAAGATGGCAAAATACTTAGAAGATTTCTTCCAAGGAAGAAGGCTGATTGCCTTCGACGTCGAAGGAGTTTTCGTCGAAGACGTTTCTTGACGAAAGTGTTCGATGGTCCAGAGTGGAGCAGTTTGAAATT
This sequence comes from Vicia faba, assembly GCA_948472305.1. Taxonomy (NCBI): domain Eukaryota; kingdom Viridiplantae; phylum Streptophyta; class Magnoliopsida; order Fabales; family Fabaceae; genus Vicia; species Vicia faba. The sequence continues at coordinate 1,508,951,042 of OX451738.1, forward strand.
CAAAGCTTTGGAGGGAAAACGGTTTCCAGCAGTTACTACGTGCAAACGTGCAAGGATCTGGAGCGTCGAGCATGGAGAACGTGCCAAGTGGCTTAATCTCGAAGCAGTGTAACTGCCCGACGGTTACTTGGAATGTTTTAGTATAAATAGGAGTAGACATGTAGTTTCTCGCGTGTGTTCACAAATAGATACATAGTCACTCATTTAGATTCAAGTACCCAGTGTGAGCGAAAGAATTGTTGAGAAATGTATGTGTGAAACACCAATTTTATCAATTAAAGTCATTTACTTTTCCAGTATTTTACATGCTTTTCCCCTTTAAATTCCTGTCGAACCTTTACTTTAAAGCCTTGTTTATTTTACCAAGCCTTTCCTTTATGCAATTTACTTGAAACATTTTACTTAAAGCCTTATCCACCTTAATCAAACTTCAAAATCAACCTATGTCCATAGGATCAATCTGATCGATCCTGCGAGTAACCAAATAAGTAACCATTTGGAGGATCAGCGGTTGTTTACCAAAACCCAAGGTAAACAAATTGGCACACCTGGTGGGACTGTGTGTTGATTGTTGAAAAATCTCATCTTTTCGAGTTGTATGTTATTAAGGAGTGGTAGAATATACACCAACGATAACAATACTGCCAGAAGAAGGGAAGAGATGGCGAATCCGCCAAACAACAACGAAATTCCACCACCAAGTGTGGGAGCAACGGTTAATATGACCGTTAGTGAAGCGACGAATGTTGGTTCGACACCAGCAGTGTCAGTCACAGCCACGGGGCCAATAACTTCGTTTTCAGGCCCCAGAATACCTTTGGGAACCCCCCCTCCAAGGGGAAATATAGGCACAAGGCCTGTGGTTCCCCCAGGATTTATTCCATTCTATGGTATGCCAACTTCTGAAGTGGCAAGCCTGACGAATGCTGCGTCCACTTATTCAGACCCTTTCGTGAGTGCCTCTTCGCCACTCCAAGGCTCTAGAGTAGGCATGGCGAATAGAAATAGGACCCAACTCTTAGGAGGAACGTCCCAAGTAGCCCATGGCCTTACAAATGCCTCGACAGCAGTCTTGAGGCAACAGATGGACGAAAGCAACCATGATATGGTGCAAATGTTGGCACAAACTTTGAGTACAGTGCTAAATCCTCTAATACAAAATACTACTCAATCGAATCAGCAAGTTACAGCGCAAATGACGCGTTTGGCTGACTTCTTTGGAGTACCCCCACCTATTCGACAGCCCCAAAGGGCGCAAATAAGAGGAAATCAGGGGATATTTGTAGAGGAAGAAACCACCATTAATCAGGCTCAACAGCCTGTAGAACAACCTGTCGAAGAACCTAGGGTAATAGCCCCAGAGGTAAGGTTAGTTAACAGAAACCAAAATGCTGACGAAGTGGTTCAGCATATCCAACACCAAAACATGGGTTTGGAAAATAATCTGGCAACCATGATCGAAAGGATCATGAATCAGAATGGGATGAACATGGGCTTTCGAAGGCCCAACTTTACATCTCCATTGTCAGAATACGTATTGCAAACGGATTTACCTCCTAGGAGCAAAGTCCCCAAATTTACTAAGTTCTCTGGGGACACGACAGAATCTACTGTCGAACATGTGGCGAGGTATTTGATCGAAGCAGGAGACATCTCAAATAATGAAAACCTAAGGATCAAATACTTCCCAAGTTCCTTAACCAAGAACGCTTTTACTTGGTTCACAACTCTACCCCCCAATTCGATCCACCATTGGACCCAGTTGGAAAGATTGTTCCATGAACAATTCTATATGGGGCAAACCAAGATAAGCCTGAAAGAACTGGCGAGTGTGAAGAGACGTTTCACTGAACCTATAGACGAATATCTGAATAGGTTTAGGTTGCTTAAGGCGAGATGTTTTACACAAGTGCCAGAACATGAGCTGGTCGAAATGGCCGCAGGCGGTTTAGATTATTCCATTAGGAAGAAGCTAGATACCCAGTACCTAAGAGACATGGCCCAACTGGCCGATAGAGTTCGACAAGTCGAACGCCTCAAAGCTGAAAAAGCTAAGGCAACGAAAACTCACAAGAGAGAGAGAATAGCTTACGTTGAGATGGATGACGAAGATCTAGAATCCTTCGACGATACTTTAGCTGTCGAAGAAGGAGAAGTCGATTTAGCAGAACTAAAACAAGGGCCTCCATACTCTTGTAAACAGTTAGTCCCCTCAAATGGGAAAAATCCCATTGGTCCAGACAGGACCAACGATAGGTTCCCAAAAAAGACTTACAGTTTTGACATCACAAAATGTGATGAAATATTCGACTTGCTAGTTAAAGATGGCCAAATGATAGTACCCCCTGGGGTAAAAGTGCCTCCTCTTGATCAAAGAAAGAAGAGAGGTTTTTGCAAATATCATAATTTTCTGGGCCATAAAACTTCTCAATGTTTTCTTTTCAGGAATCTTGTGCAAGACGCTATTGAGGAAGGGAGATTAAAGTTTGCTGACAAATCCCCCATGGCTGTCGACTCCAATCCACTGAAGGCTGAAGCCCACTATGCAGAACCCTCTGAGGTGAACATGATAGAGGCAACCAGGATCCAGTCGAAGAAGCCAGGCATTACCATGGTCGAAGTCTCAAAGGACCACATCAACATGCCAATCTTTGGCAGTTTTTCTGGAAATTTATCCAGGAAGACAATTGAGGTTGTCCAGAAAGCGGTCGAAGACCCGAAGTCGAAGACTGCTGAAGCACAAAAAGCTGGACCAAAGCCCAGTTCCCACTTGGCCACTGTACAAGGCCAGACGGAGAATCTGGAGACACAAATGAAGCAACTAACTCTTGCTAATAAGGATACAATGAATATCAACATGGTTGAACTTTCTGACCCTAAAGCTTCAGAAGAAGCCATAAGGCAAGAGCAGGCAAATAAAACGGCTTTCCCTAGGGAAAACGAAAACTTGGCAGATTTTTTACAAAGATGCCAGAAGAAGAAATCAGAGGTGATGCTGTGTCCAAGATGCAGTTCAATCTTTGATAAAAAAGCTGCTGAGCACATACAAGGCGTGAGAGCAGCGAACAAGAGAAGGGAGAATGCTGACCTTCGACATGACCCCAGAAGGGGTTCTAATCAAGACAAGAGGCCATTGACTTTTAGGCCTCCAACAAATGTACCAGTAGACACTTGGTACAAAACATCTGGCCGGAAAAGGCCAAGTGAAGAGAAATGGCATTCTTTCGAAGTGCCAAGAGGTTCCTCTTTAATTCAGAAGAAAGAGCCTCAAGTTGCTGCCCCCAAGGTTGCTCAAGTGTCCAGCAACTACAAGGGAAAAAATCCTATGTCTCGATCCCAATGGAGGAGATATCAAAGAAGGCGAAAAGCTGAAAGGGAGGCTGCCAACGAACCTAAGGCAGAAACGAGTTCGAATGTGCCTCAAAGGAAACAAAGAAAGCCTCTCGAGAGAGAACCAGTTACCAATAGGCTAGTTTGGCCTAACCAAAGTGAAGTCGAAGACGAAGATGATGCTGAGTCCGACGATACTCTGGATATAATGGTGAACATTGTTTCAGTACTGCCTAGGGAATTCAATCGACAGGTAGAAGTCGAAGCCAGTGACTGGGAGGTAGAACAAGAAATGGCCAAACATAGGCCATTGTGCTATTTTGTCATAGACAATGGCACTACAGAGGAACAAAATGGCTTCTTCGAGCCACCCACAGAGGCGATGAAGAATCACCTCAAACCTTTGTTCATAAGGGCTAAGCTCGAAGAGACCACTGTGAACAAAATATTGGTCGACTGTGGGGCCACTATCAATATTATCCCTCATTCTATGCTAAGGAAGATTGGCAAAAGGGATGAAGAAATCAAACCTCACAATATGGTTCTGTCCAACTATGAGGGAGGCATTGGGACCACCATGGGAGTGATCCAGCTAGACATAAAAGTTGGGTCGATCCTTCGACCAACAATGTTCATGGTCATATCGGCCAAACCTAACTACAACCTTTTGTTAGGCCGTGAGTGGATTCATGGTGTAGGTGCTGTGCCTTCATCGATGCATCAAAGGTTGCTTCTATGGCGTCCAGATGGGATGGTCGAAAACATAGAGGCAGATCAAAGCTACTACCTTGGCGAAGTGAATCACTTGGGTGTGGCAGATTTCGACAAAAACTTGGCTCACATAGGGCCATGTCCAACTCCTGACTTCGACATGGCGCCAGCGCCAAACACCTTTTGTTCCCTATACCTGCATCCTGAGCATGGTTTCCAATGGGACAAAGAAGACTTGTCCCACATAGACTTCAGTGGGCTAACTGATATCCAACCAACCGGTTGGGGAAGTGAATTCAGTGATAATGACTGAGTCACAATCTCTGAAGCGAATTTCGGCTTATGTAGCCGAAACCAAGATGATAACGGCTCTCGAAGCCGAAGTAAAGTACATGGCCACCCAGGCCAATGATCAACAATTATCTGCTGTTGGCCCAGGAAAGGATTTCGATCCAAGACCGCCTGATATCATGCCAGATGAAATGCAGGAACAGAGGCTCGACGCCATCTATGACGATGAGCCTTTGGGCTTCGAAAAGGATCCCTTGGCGAACAACATTAAGATGTTAGCACAAGACCCTTTAGAAGAAATCAACTTAGGCGAAGGATCAGAAAATAGGCCAACTTACATCAGCGCCAAAATTGATCCAGAACTTAGGTTGGAAGTAATCCAATTGCTGAAAGAGTTTAAAGACTGTTTTGCATGGGATTATGACGAAATGCCTGGTCTCGACAGAGGATTGGTAGAACTTCAGTTGCCAATCAAACCTGGAAAGAAGCCAATCAAGCAAAATCCAAGACGCTTCGCTCCAGAAATATTGTCGAAGATCAAAACGGAGGTCGAAAGACTTCTGAAATGCAAATTCATCCGTGTTACAAGGTATGTCGAATGGATTGCAAATATTGTGCCAGTAATTAAGAAAAATGGCACATTAAGGGTGTGCATAGATTTCAGAGATTTGAATGCTGCCACCCCCAAAGATGAATATCCTATGCCTGTGGCAGAAATGCTAGTCGATTCTGCCGCTGGCTACGAATACCTGAGTATGCTCGATGGTTATTCAGGATATAATCAAATATTCATTGCTGAAGAGGATGTGTCGAAAACAGCCTTTCGATGCCCTGGGGCCTTAGGCACTTACGAATGGGTAGTGATGCCTTTTGGCCTAAAGAACGCTGGGGCAACGTACCAGCGAGCAATGAATACTATCTTCCATGATTTTATTAACACTTTTATGCAAGTTTATATTGATGATATTGTTATAAAATCTGTTTCCAGGAAGAGTCACATTGACCACCTTCGACAATCATTCGAAAGAATGAGAGAACATGGTCTGAAGATGAACCCTTTGAAGTGTGCGTTCTGTGTGAAAGCTGGAGATTTCTTGGGTTTCGTTGTCCACAAGAAAGGAATCGAAATCAATCAGAACAAGACGAAGGCAATTTTGGAAGCGAAAGCGCCATCGAATAAGAAGGAATTGCAATCCCTCTTAGGAAAGATAAATTTCTTGAGAAGGTTTATATCTAACCTAAGTGGGAAAGCTCAGGCCTTTTCACCCTTACTTCGACTGAATAAAGAGGGGTTCGAATGGGGGCAGGAGCAACAAGAAGCCTTCGACAAAATCAAAGGGTACCTCACTAAGCCACCTATTTTGGTGCCTCCTTGTAGCAATAGGAGTATGAGATTGTACATAGCTGCATCTGATAAAACTCTGGGAAGTATGTTGGCCCAAGAGGATGAGAATGGAGTCGAAAGACCCATTTATTATCTCAGTCGAGTTTTGAATGATGCAGAAACTAGATATAGCGAAGTTGAAAAATTGTGTCTATGTCTGTATTTCTCTTGTACAAAACTCAAGCAATATATAAAACCAGTTGATGTTTATGTTTCGTCTCATTTTGATGTCTTCAAATATATGTTGTCGAAACCTATCTTGCATAGTCGAATTGGCAAGTGGGCATTAGCATTGACTGAATACTCCTTGACCTTTATGCCTCTTAAGGCAGTAAAAGGACAAGTGGTGGCAGACTTCATAGTCGACCACTCAATTCAAGTCGAGGATATTAATTATGTGGAGATAGAACCTTGGAAATTCTACTTCGATGGTTCCAGCCATAAAAATGGAACAGGAGTAGGAGTCTTGATTATTTCTCCAGATAAAATTCCAACAACATTCAAGTACCAAATAGAAGGTTCTTGTTCGAACAATGAGGCTGAGTATGAAGCTCTAATTACTGGCCTTGAGATATTGTTGGAATTGGGGGCAACTCGAGTCGAAATAATGGGAGACTCAGAGTTAGTCATCAAGCAAGTCACAAAGGAGTATAAATGCATAAGAGAGAATCTCATTATGTACTTTGTGATAGCAAATCGTTTATTGAAACAATTTGAAAGTGTCAATATTCGACACATACCCAGAGTCGAAAATCAAATAGCCAATGACTTGGCACAAATTGCATCAGGGTATAAGATTTCAAAAACGAGATTACAAAGAGCAATCGAAGTTCGAGAAAAGATAAAGGCAACTTGTCTATCACCATCAGACTTGGAATCGACGAGGCTAGGTTATGTTGATCACTCAAACTTCGAGATTTCGTTCATTGATAATTTGTCAGAGCAAGATTGGAGAAAACCCATTGTGGACTATCTTCAAAATCCAGGAGCTCCGACAGAACGAAAAACAAAATACAGGGCGTTGAGTTTTGTACTCATGGGTAATGAGTTATTCAAGAAGACGCCTGAAGGGGTGTTGCTGAAATGTTTAAGTGAAACTGAAGCATACATAGCCCTTTCGACTACACATGCTGGGGCATGTGGGGCTCACCAAGCAGGCCATAAGATGAAATGGTTGTTGTTTCGACAAGGACTATATTGGCCCACTATGCTGAAAGATTGTGTCGAGTTTGCCAAAGGTTGCCAAGAGTGTCAAGTTCATACAGGCATCCAGCATGTACCAGCAAGCGAACTTCACTCGATAGTGAAGCCTTGGCCCTTTCGAGGATGGGCGTTGGATCTCATTGGAGAGATTCGACCAGCATCATCAAAGAGTCAGAAATACATATTGGTAGGCATTGATTATTTTACTAAGTGGATCGAAGCTGTCCCTTTAGTCAATGTAGACCAAGAAAATGTCATTGAATTCATTCAAAAGAACATTATATTTAGGTATGGAATCCCTGAGACAATAACAACTGACCAAGGTTCAGTTTTCACTGGTCGAAAGATGCAGGAATTTGCTCAGGAAACAGGTTTCAAACTCCTAACATCCACGCCTTACTATGCACAGGCGAATGGTCAAGTCGAAGCAGCTAACAAAGTGGTGATTGGCTTGATAAAGAAACATGTTGGGAAGAAACCAAAGAATTGGCATAAGACGTTAGACCAGATTTTATGGGCTTGTCGAACGTCCCCAAAAGAAGCCACTGGTACAACACCATATAGGCTAACTTTTGGCCATGATGCAGTATTGCCAGCTGAAATTTGTCTTCAATCTGCAAGAGTTCAGAGGCATTATGATATTCCTTCTGAGGTTTATTGGAATATGATGTTAGATGAACTGGTGGATTTAGACGAAGAGAGATTACACGCTCTCGACTTACTCAGGCTTCAGAAGAAAAGAGTAGAAGACTCTTATAATAGAAAGGTAAAACCTAAGGTATTTTTGCCTGAAGATTTAGTTTGGAAGGTAATTCTTCCCATGGATCGACGGGATCGAAGCATGGGGAAATGGTCACCCAAATGGGAAGGACCCTTCAGAGTTATCCAAACTTTTTCTGGTGGAGCCTATGAAGTCGAAGAGATAAGTGGTGATAAAAGGCTCTTGAGAGTAAATGGTAAATATTTGAAAAAATATAAGCCTATACTTCAAGAGATAAAAATAAAATAATAAAAAGAATAAACTAAATTAACCATAAAAATGCCAAAATGGAAATTTTTATTAATTTCAGCCAAAATGGCAATTGTTGTCGAAAGCGATTACAGAAGATGGTTACAAAAGAGAATCAATCAAAAGGTAAGAGAATTCTTGAGTCGAAGATACTTGGCATACTGCAGCTCCAACCTCTTTTTGCACCAAGAGTTTTCTTGCACCAGTTTGGCAATTTGAGCGTCGAGGCTTTGAGCCCTCTCAGCGAATTCCAGGCCTTGCTTGATCTCAGTCTGGCTCTCAGCGTCTGGGATGGTCGAAAGAATTTCCTCCTGGAGTACAGTGTTGGCGTTTATCTTCGCCTCTATCTCTGCAATCTGTGCTCGGAAGGAGACATTCTCTCGCTCAATAGCATCGACCCTTTCCTGTGCAGACGCTTTCTGTTTCGACAACTCGGCAATTCGAGAAGTCGAATCTGAGACAGCAGTCCACGCAGATGAGCTTTTGCCATGCAGCACTTCGAGCTGACTGTTAAAACCTCGTTGGCGCCTGTAATCCGCTGAGACTTGATCAATCATAGAATGTAATTCCATGATTAAGTCTGAGATTTCTGGGGCTACAGCTTCGAAGTCAACAGCATTCAAAACCTCCTTCAAGCATGATGGAGCAGTGGGGTCCCCCTCTAAAGTCTTCATTAAATCTCTCTTGAAGAACTGGGCCTTAACCTTCGCCAACGCATCATCAAGAGGAGAAGTCTCAGTAGATTTCCCCGACAGGGTAGGAATTTCCTAACTAGTGTCAGAAGAACTCTTACTCTCGACGATTGCATTAAGGTAGCTGACAGGGTCAGTTTGTTTCAAGATTTCCAAGTCCTCTTTCGACCTGTGCTTTGAGGAGGTGACCCTTGCCATAGTATTATCTTGGACTGGAGGCTGTTGAATGCTGAGTGCCTCGTTTGGTTGCTCTTCGACTTGGACTGAGGCGGTACTAGCGTCGACTTGTGGTTCTTCGTTAACATCACCTTGGGGTCTTTCGCCAGCGTCATTTTGTGGCTCTTCGCTAGCATCACCCTGGTGTTCTTCGCCAGTACCACCTTGGTGCTCTTCGTCAACAGCATCTTGATTCTCTTCGCCATTACCTTGGTCTCTTCCTTCAGGATTCTCTTCTGATGACAAGTCCACCACAGGAACCGTTTCTGGCCGTGTTTCCTCCGCCATAGGTTCTTCAGTTGTCTTCTCCACTGTTTCAGCATTGGCCTCATTCTCAGTGTGGGCTTCGTCATTGCCCAAATCTTTTTCCTGAGGCCTGCTAAGGTCAGCAGATTCTAGAGTTTCTGAAGTCCTTGGTGGAGAACTTTCAGTAGTGTCCTGAAGAAGAGAAAGAAGACAAATCTTCAGATGTCGAAAGAGACATAATCGAATACTGGTATCTATGCCTAAGTTATGAGAGGGGTCCAATAGATTACCTGTGGATTAACTTCAGCCCCAGGGCTGGAATTGTCACTTTCGACAGGCTTGGTAAGAAGAGCGTTCAGTTCCTCCTCAGTTGGCTCCTCGATGATCACTGCAGGTGGCCTAGGCTTTCTCACAGCGACCTTTATTCTGACGGTTCGACCTTCAGGAGCAGGAGCAGGAACAGAAGCGTCCTTCGTTAACTTTCGCCTCTTTAAGGGAGTGGGAGGGGAATCACTTTCGTCATCACTCCCCGATTCGATCACCAATGCTGCCCTTTTCTTGGGCGAAGGGGCCTATAAAACCAATAGGAATTCGATTGAATAATTATATCGAAAATAAAAAAATCGAAAGCCAGAAGAAAAATAAAGAAAATCTGGTTACCGATGCAGGAGGCCTCCTCGAAGAGCCTTCCCCCTGTTGGTTGCCTGTTGTCTTCGCCGGCGCTATAGTCTTCGCCGGCGGTGGAGGTTTTGTCGAAGGGACTCCTCCTTGTGGGCCTTCTATAGCCTTCTTGGCTAAGGGTTTTCGAACAACTGAAAGCGAAAAGGAAAGTTAACAGGCTAACAGTCGAAGAAAAAGATAAAAAGTAATGTGAGAGCATGAACTTACATTTCTTTACTTTGTCCAACACAAGGACAAAAGACTTCTGCAACTCTGCCATGAAGTCCTTCTCGTCGAAGAAGTACTCAGCATAATAGCTTCTCCACCACTCCTCAAAGGATGGTGAGCAAAGGAAATTAAGTTGGTAGTTAAACAGCGAGAGGATTGTTCGACCAGCATATCTTCCGATATGCTTGATGGCAGCTTCTTCTGTATAATCGTTACAGAAGTACAACATTGACTTCTCTCTTTGAAAAATAGGAGAAGGCAGGGTTTGGATGATACCAAACTGGCGAGATACCAGATTTGGTTGATAGGCAAGCAGACTCAAATGAGTCTTAGAACTCTTAAATCGAAGAGGCATGATCCTGGGTGTCAGGAACGCCTCCCAAAGTACAGTATGCTCATCGACATTGGGACCACTCGACTCCTTTGGATGTGGCCTTGTGAACCATGCTGGCCCCACCTTCCGTTGAGCAAATGGAGCCATAGTTGAAACAAATTCCTTCCTTCGAGCGAACATCAGAACGAAGTTAGTGAAGGTTTGTTGAAACTCCAGCCCATCTTCCACAGGTGTCAGTAGAGCCAGCCTAATCCCTTCGATACGTCTATTAGCTATCGCTGGGGCTTGTTCATTTATCTGAATCTTCTTGGGTAAGAAAGATTCGAAAGTGGCGTTGAGCCACAGTTGAAGTAGCCAGAAAGGCCCAGCGAGTAGCAAACTGGCCCTATCTTCGACATGTTTCAAGAGAGTAACCCCATTGCTGATTGAGTCATAAAGACTGGCCAGAATTAGTTCTGCCAAACAGATGTTTTGGCGGTGATGCAGTTGGGTGGCAAGAGTGACCATCTTTTTGGTCACTTGTAGAGACTTCGAGCAAAACACAAAGCGAGTTAGCCATAAGGCTAGAAACGCTATGTGTTCGACATCCGACACTGAATTCGTCGACCTGTCGTGATAATGGTTGATGAAGGTGGTGTATGTTGGCTTGGTCTCAGAAAAGCCAATTTGGTCCTCCGACATCTCCTCCGGGTCGAAGTAATCTCCGGTTGGTCGAAGGCCAGTGATGGCCGCTACGTCGAAGAGTGTGGGGGTTAACATCCCACATGGGAGGTGAAAGGTGAAGTGAGAGTAATCCCAAAACAACAGCGAAGCTATAAGCATCTCTGGGGAGTAGTTTAAGCCTGTCTTCGACAGCATTACTAGGTCAAAGATTCCCATTTCCTTCCAGACTGGAGTTTGATGTTTCTCCAACTTTGTTAGCCAAGCAACATAGTCAGAGGTCAGATTAGGGCAAGACCTGAAGACCCTAACACTTCTGTTGAAGAAACGGAGGTCGATTTTCTCGCGTGTAGGGTCTTCGTTGTCTTCTGCGTCCTTCTTGGCGCATGCTACTGGCTTGAGTTTCTCGACGATGGGGAAATAGCTCTTGAGCTTCAGAGCTTCAGAGATGCTTGGGTTCATGGGTCCAGACATTGCGAAGATCTGGTTGGAGTATCCAACCGGAATCATCAAGTGACGCGAGTAAGCATCGCGAACGGAGATGTCAGAAGGTTCAGGGACCCTTCGTTTTCCTGTAGAGTTCACTACCGGGGCAGTAACAAAGACCTTGGGCTTAACAAGTTGTTCAGTTGGTGCGTTAGTCTTGGGGGCAGTAGAAGCAGAGGCCATTGTTGAGGATGAAGATGAAGTGAAAAAGGAAGAGTTTTCTGCAAAGAGAGCAAGTTTGTATGAAAGCAAGGGAGTTTGAGGGCTAGTTTGCGTAAAAAGTCCCACAATGGGATATTCACTACTATTTATAGTAGTGGGAGAAATTCCCAATAACGAGGACATTAAATGTCATTCAATGCTGCAGGAATTAGTGGGACGCGTGGCAGCATCCTGTTGTTTTGGCCGTTTCTGCAGAAACAGAGAGACGCAGCGTGCGTCCTCGTTTTTGGGATTTGTCATAATGACAAATTCTGAAGTGATGTTTGGTACTGCACGCCGTACTGAAAGTGACGTCCTAGGATCAAATCAATGATGGTTTCTTGGGATTGCCAATAGTTGGTAAAAAGCAACAAAAAGTGCACAAGTTAACTTGTGACTAAGCGTGGAAAAACAGGTGTCGAATGGCGTTTTCAAAGAATGCCTTTTTCTTTCAGAATCGAAATAAGGCATTCTTGGGGGGCAATTTGTTGGCTCCTAAATTCGACACCTTTGTTTTGATTGGTGGCAGCCATTAAAAGCTGAAAGATGCTTTCGACTGGCTAAGCCTGTCGAAGTGCCCGTCGAAAGATGGCAAAATACTTAGAAGATTTCTTCCAAGGAAGAAGGCTGATTGCCTTCGACGTCGAAGGAGTTTTCGTCGAAGACGTTTCTTGACGAAAGTGTTCGATGGTCCAGAGTGGAGCAGTTTGAAATTCAAAGCTTTGGAGGGAAAACGGTTTCCAGCAGTTACTACGTGCAAACGTGCAAGGATCTGGAGCGTCGAGCATGGAGAACGTGCCAAGTGGCTTAATCTCGAAGCAGTGTAACTGCCCGACGGTTACTTGGAATGTTTTAGTATAAATAGGAGTAGACATGTAGTTTCTCGCGTGTGTTCACAAATAGATACATAGTCACTCATTTAGATTCAAGTACCCAGTGTGAGCGAAAGAATTGTTGAGAAATGTATGTGTGAAACACCAATTTTATCAATTAAAGTCATTTACTTTTCCAGTATTTTACATGCTTTTCCCCTTTAAATTCCTGTCGAACCTTTACTTTAAAGCCTTGTTTATTTTACCAAGCCTTTCCTTTATGCAATTTACTTGAAACATTTTACTTAAAGCCTTATCCACCTTAATCAAACTTCAAAATCAACCTATGTCCATAGGATCAATCTGATCGATCCTGCGAGTAACCAAATAAGTAACCATTTGGAGGATCAGCGGTTGTTTACCAAAACCCAAGGTAAACAGCGCGTCCATAGTTCAAACCTGTAACTCTCATATGCTTTCACAAAAACAAAAACTCATAACATGAAACATGTGGAATTTGAGCTCACGATTCCAACCATATAAATTATGTGACCTAACTCTAAAAGATCAGAGAGAATTTTGGCAACCCTAATTCGTGACCTAACTTTTTCAGCATTTTCAATCTTCAAATTCTCTCAGCATAGTTAATATAAATGAAAAGTATGCATATGTACAGCTTTGTTATGATAAGGACTACATTTTTCTTCACAAATCGTGGCTTGAGGATGCCTATTCATAGAGATAGAGTTTAAGAAATATACCTCCTTCAACTGGATTCGAGTAGAGCAATGCAGGGACTTTAATGGAGGCCTGAGGATTGTTTGAGCTTCCTTGAACTTCCCTGAAGCTATTCCAATGCTTACTTTGCTTTGAGGATAGCTGGAAATTTCTACACAAGTCAAGCTGCAAGCTTCAAGGTTGAAAATAGAAAAGGCTGAAACAGGGGTTACAGAACCAGGGTGATGGATTAGATTGCATTAGTATGATGTGTATGAGGTGTTTCAAGTGTTAAAACACAAAACGCATGAGCCAAAAATTAGTTGGCAGTGATTTTGCAGAAATGCTGTGTTTGGACAGAATTTTAGTGTTTCTGAGTTTTGGAGAGTTCCAAGTGTCAAGCAACTGTGTTAAGCCTTGCCACAACTTTGTATATTTGTATAGAAATGATACCAAGTCCACTTCTTACTAGCTGTACAAGCTTTTCACCTTTTGGCAACCTTTCTTGCATTTTAAGTAAAGTTGACAAGACCAATGCTACATGTCTGTCCTGGCTTGCTTGAAGAGCTGCAAAGAGTTGGTACACATTGCTTGAGACCTGTAGAAATTTCTTGCACCAAAGGGACAGGTTCAATGCTCAAGATTGACAAAGTTGCAAAAGTTGCCCTTTATGAAAATGGCATTGTAACCTTTTGGCCAAAAATGGAAATATCTTTTGTACAAAGCTTCAAAAGAAAAGATAAAACCTTTGTCAACTGAGTTTGCATTTAATTATGGAGTTTAAAGTGAGCTTAGGACCTGTAAAGCAAGATACAAACAGCATGGATTGGATTTTCAACTTGATGCTATGTGAAAATGGCTTGAACAAAAAGTGAGAAAATGCTAACTTCCTCTCTTCGATTCTCCCTAACCAAAAATGATCTTGGAGAGTTCTTGGACATTTTGGAAAGCTTGAAATATGCTCTATAATCCATGTTTGAAATGCAATTTGATATACCTCTTGGAACTAGGTGAAAAGTTTCCATGAAGTTGTGTCAAAAACCTGCCTAAATTAGGGCAAAATTTCACTAAGTTATTTAGTTCATGGACCTATATTCACAAATTCATAACTTGAGATCCAAGCATGTTTTTGGAAAAGTTTGTTAAGAAAAGTTTTAGATTTCATGGAGGACTACAACTTTCATGTTGGAAGTTTTCTTTGAATCAAAATGCATCATGGTGAAAAAGTGGTGAAAAGTTGGGAAAAAATAAGAAAATTTTTATACTTAGAAAAATTCTAAGTTATGAAAATTTTCAAATTAAAACCCTAATTTTAAAATTTGAGTTTCTTGGTGAAAAAGTTTCATATTTTCACATATATTGATGAAATATGACCCTTGGTACTTGATTTTGACCAAAAAGTCAAACTTTGACTTTTTAGTGTACAGTTGACTTTTGATCAGTTGACTGCAAAATTCATCTATCAATCCAATGAACTTGAGATCTTTTGAACCATGTAATTAGGTCAATATGATTCCATTGAACCCTTGAAATCATGTTTGAACTCAATTGGTCATTGGCTAGGTTAAAAATCAGAAATTGCCCTTTCTCAGTCAAAACCCTAATTTTGACCATTTTGCCTTTTTGATGATTTGATCAAATTTCCTGAGGAGTTGTGATCCAAACTTGATCAAATGGTACATATGAGTCTAAAATGTTTTTGTGGATAAAAAATTATGAAGTTTGACTGTAAATTGGCCATGGTTGACTTTTTCCCTAATACAACTGATTTTTAGGTCAACTGTCCAATTGACTGATCAAAAATGTGGTTCAAGGCTTAAAACTTAACATGAGAAATCTTAAGGGTCCAAAATGGTGTATGAAAGTCACATGAAGCATTGATGGTCCAAAAATCCTTGTGCAAACTCAAACCCTAATTTTAGGTTATCAGTGCAAGATGAGGTGTCTTGAGCTGACCAAACCCTAACCTTGTCTTGAGTCCAAGAAGTCTTGTGAGAAAAATCTTGATAAATGAGAGGGAAAATTCTGGGGTACAACAGCTGCCCCTGTTCAATCTTCTTGAACCTGAAGAGTTAGATTGGCGAGTTTTGTCATTCGTGACTCGAAGGTAAAAGATGATTGGACACTAGAGTGCCCATAAATTTGCACTCAACAAAGTGTAGTTGAGGGAATGGGCTTAAAGATGCCATTTGGAGAGGTGATAGAATCTTGTTGGATATGGTCTTGTAGATGCCATCCAAGAATTCTTGTTGAATTGTAAGTTGTAAGTCAAAAGAATAAGCATCAGAATGGTGTCCGTATCTGGAACGTATATGAACTGTATCTGGAGACTGGATCTGTATGAGCAATAGGATAACGTCCGTGTCTGGAGTGTACCCGAGCTGTATCTATACTTGAATCTGAATGAGTAACAGAATGACTTCCGTGTCTGGAGGGTATCTGTACTGTATCTAGAATTTGAAATCTGAATAAGCGACAGAATGGCATCCATGTCTGGAGCGTATCTGGACTGTATTTGTACTTGAGTCTGAATGAGTGACAGAATGACATCCGTGTCTGGAGTGTATCTGGACTGTATCTTAAAATTGAGGTCTGAATGAGTATCAGAATGGCATCCTTGTCTGGAGCGTATCTGAACTTGAATCTGAATGAGTAACAGAATGACTTCCGTGTCTGGAGTATGTTTATACTGTATCTGAAAACTGAATCTGAATGAGTAACATAATGACTTCCGTGTCTGGAGTGTATTTGTATTGTATCATGATTGCATATTGTTAAACGGTAGCTGTTAATCTTATCCTGAAAAGGGTAAAATGTTAGCTGAAACACAAAGTTATGTTGCATGAAATGTATGATGCAATAAATGTGCTTTATCAATGTTTATGATATATGGATGTAATGTATGCGCATGTAAGCTGATTTGTTGTATTGCTGAGGAAAATAAATCCTTAATTGCTGCTGAGGATATGTGGATTCTTCATGTCTTGAAGTTGGCTAAAATTCCATTGGGAGAGTAATGCCATGTACTTCTTGAGGAATCTTCTTGGTGGGATCCAGAGAATTTTGATGACTTCTACTGGGGATTAAGAATGAGAATCTTCATTCTGTTGGGGAGCAATGAAAACTCTGTGGGGAAAAAGCTTATTCCTGTTCGGAAAAAGTTTAGGAGTTTGGGTTGTCTGCCATTCTACTGGGGAGTTATCAGAATTTGTTGTCTGGTTGGTTTTCAGGATTCAAGATAACTTGCTAGGGAATTTGGAGAAACTGGATGGTTTCCACTGTGGGTTAATAGTTTGAAGTTTTGGCTCCGTTGGGGATCTCAATGACGTATTGTAAGGATTGCTCATGGAATAGCCTAAAGACGTTTTCCTATTCTCAACCTGTCAGTAATTGTTCTTTTTCATCCTGTTTATTTGTAAACAGTAATTATGTTCAAAGGCATATGTTCATTAATGAACCATTGGACGTTTTTTCAAATAAAACACAAGTGTAAAAGAAAAAGACAACTAATTTTTTGTACTTTGAAAGAGATATCTTTGTATTTACTTTGAATAAGTATTTTGTACAAAAGAGACAGACATCCTAGTAAGAGGATGGTGTCATAAGATAAGAAAATTTTATACAAAGAAAGATAGCTATGTGTAAAAAATCCCATGGGGTTCCCATTCTGCTATAGACTTCGTATCTCCGAATATCTTGTCCATTTGTTGCTTCGTCCGAAGATGATTGAATTGATCAGGAGCTCCGAGTTTGTCCGTGAAGAGATTGTCCTTAAAGTGATCCGACGAGACATATTCATACGCTTTAATTCCCTAACTTTTTCCTGGACCGCCCTTTCGGGTTTTCAGTCCACCGGGAAACCCTTTTTTCCCAAGTCTCCCTTTCGGGTTTTCAACTTGCCGGGTGTACAGATTTTTTTATTTTATCCCTAATTTTTGCTCGAACCTTTTGGTTCGCTGGGATGCCCTTGTTTTGCCTAGGTGTGTCAACCTAGCGGGTCTCTTATGCATAGTATCTTTTGACTATGTCTGCGTTCGCAGGGTGTAGCAGGTCGTCGCCGTCCATGGTGGTTAAGATTATTGCCTCACCAGAAAAGATGTTCTTGATTACAAATGGTCCTTCATAGGTAGGAGTCCATTTGCCCCTGGGATCACTTTGTGGCAAGATGATGCGCTTGATCACTAGATCCCCAACTTGATACACCTGACGTCTGTCTTTCTTGTTGAAAGCTTTGATCATCTGCTTTTGATACGCCTGGCCATGGCAGACAGTAGTAAGTCGTTTTTCGTCAATTAAGTTTAATTGATCAAGTCAGGTTTGGATCCAATTGTCTTCACTCAAATATGCATCCTTCATGATTCTTAGAGAGGGGATCTGAACCTCAATAGGTAAAACATCCTCCATGCCATAAACCAAAGAATACGGTGTTGCCCCAGTTGATGTGCGAGCCATGGTACGGTACCCGTGGAGAGCAAACGGTAGCATCTCATGCCATTCCTTGTAGGTGACTGTCATTTTCTGTATGATCTTTTTAATGTCTTTATTAGCAGCTTCGACTGCACCATTCATCTTTGGCCGATAGGGGGATGAATTGTGATGTTGAATTTTGAATTGCTCGCACAGGGCGGTGATTATAGTATTGTTAAGGTTTGTACCATTATCAGTGATGATCCTTTCTGGGATACCGTACCGGTAAATAAGATTCTGCTTGATGAAGCGGGCAACAACATTCTTAGTAACGGATGCGAAGGAAGCTGCTTCTACCCACTTTGTGAAATAGTCAATGGCCACTAGAATGAAGCGGTGTCCATTGGAGGCTGTAGGCTTGATCTCCCCAATCATATCAATTCCCCACATAGCGAAAGGCCAAGGAGCTGTTAAGACATCTAGAGGAACCGGAGGTACGTGCACCTTGTCTTCATAGATTTGACATTTATGACAGGTCCGGGAGTGTTGATAGCAGTCTGCTTCCATGGTAGACCAGTAATAGCCTGCCCGTAGGATTTTCTTCGCCATCGTATGCCCGCTAGAGTGAGTGCCAAAGGTACATTCATGCAATTCAGCCATGATTTTCTCAGCCTCAGCCTTATCCACACAACGGAGCAGAATAGAATCATGATTGCGTTTGTACAGGATGCCATTACTTAGGAAGAACTTATCCGAGAATCTCCTTAAGAAATTTTTTTCATTGACTGAAGCTCCTTCTGGATATTCTTGAGCCTCGAGATACCTTTTGACTTCATGAAACCAAGGTTGGTCCACTACTTCTTCGGTATTAATCTTGTGACAGTGTGCTGGTTCGTCCATTCGTTCAATGGTGATCAGGGGAGCTTCGTTATCCCAATTATGTTTAAACATAGATGACATTGTAGCTAAAGCATCTGCTAGCTGATTTTCTTCTCGCGGGAAGTGCTCGAAGGTAATCTGCTCGAAATGTGGTAGCAATGTCAGAACATGTTCTTTGTAAGGGATGAGGTTTGGGTGCTTAGTGTCCCACTCTCCTTTGATCTGACTGATGACCAAAGCTGAATCCCCAAACACAACTAAAGATTTGATTCCCAAGTCTATGGCAGCCTTGAGACCAAAGATGCATGCTTCATACTCTTCCATGTTGTTCGTACAGTTTAAGCAAAGTCTGGTTGTAAAAGGAGTATGGCATCCTTCTGGAGATATGAGCATATCGCTGATACTGTTACCAAGTGCATTGGATGCCCCATCAAAGTACAGGGTCCACCGGGATCCTTGTTCAGGTCAGTCATATGGTCTGATTCCTTCATAGTTGTCTACTGTCATGACGTCTTCGTCAGGGAATTCAAACTTCATGGATTGATAATCTTCTACAGCTTGATGAGCAAGATGATCAGCTAGCACACTGCCCTTTATAGCTTTTCTGGTAGTGTACTGTATGTCATATTCTGTTAGGATCATCTGCCATCTAGCTATCCTTCCAGACAAAGCAGGCTTCTCAAAGATGTACTTTATCGGATCCATCTTAGATATCAGCAAAGTGGTATGAGTCAACATATATTGTCTTAGCCGGCGAGCAGCCCATACCAGAGCGCAGCAAGTTTTCTCGAGCAGTGAATATCTGGTTTCACAGTCGATAAACTTTTTGCTCAGGTAATAAATAGCGTGCTCTTTTCAACCAGACTCGTCATGCTGCCCCAATACGCACCCCATTAAGTTCTCTAAAACGGTCAGATACATGATTAGCGGTCTTCCCTCGACTGGTGGCATCAAGATAGGAGGCTCTTGTAAATACTCTTTAATTTTATCGAAAGAAATCTGACAGACATCATTCCATCTAACTACCTGATCTTTCTTCAGTAGTTTGAAGATTGGTTCACAAGTAGGTGTTATGTGAGAAATGAACCTAACAATATAGTTTAGACGTCCCAAGAATCCTCTGACTTCCTTCTCAGTGTGAGGAGCAGGCATTTCTTGTATCGCTTTGACCTTGGTAGGATCAACCTCGATGCCTTTGTTGCTGACAATGAAACCTAAGAGCTTAACGGACCGGACTCCGAATGTGCACTTGTTCGGGTTCAACCTTAGTTTGTATTCCTTCAACCTGACAAATAAATTTTGCAAGTGATCAAGGTGTTCTTCTTCAGTTTGTGATCGGGCTATCATGTCATCTACGTAGACCTCTATCTCATGATGTATCATATCATGAAACAAAGCTACGATGGCGCATTGATAGGTTGCCCCGACATTCTTCAGTCCGAATGGCATCACTTTGTAGCAGAACGTACCCCATTATGTGACAAATGTAGTTTTCTCCATGTCCTCAGGTGCCATTTTGATCTGGTTATAGCCTGAGAATCTGTCCATGAAAGAAAATACTTTGTGTTGGGCTGTATTGTCAACCAGGATGTCGATGTGCGGAAGTGGAAAATCATCTTTAGGGCTGGCCCTGTTTAAATCTCTATAATCCATGCACATTCTTACTTTGCCATCCTTTTTAGGCACGGGAACAATGTTAGCAACCCATTGAGGATAGGAAGTAAAAGCCAGAAATCCAGCATTGAACTGCTTCATAACTTCTGCTTTGATCTTCTCTGACATGTCAGGTCTCATGCGACGGACTTTTTGCTTCACTGGTGGACAGTCTTCTCTTGTGGGTAGACGGTGCACCACAATGTCTGTATCGAGTCCTGGCATGTCTTCGTATGACCAGGCAAAGATCACAACATAATCATGCAACAGCTTAATTAGGCGCTCCTTGACACTCGGCTCTAGATTGGCACCCACTTTGATTTCCTTTTTATCTTCCCTGGTGCCCAAGTTGATTGTATCCAACAACTCCTCATGAGGTTAAATAGCTCTTTCCTCTTGTTGTAGTAATCTGGCCAATTCCCCTGGCACCTCATAATCTTCCTCACCTCCGTATTCGGCTTGGTAGATCAGATCTTCAGAGTCACTGAAGGCTATAGCAGTATCATTACCCATGGGATCCGGAATGGAAGGGTGCCTGCATTTGTGAGTGTGGGTGTGTGTAAGGGTATAGCCATCTTAAAACAACAAAATGTAAAAGAAAGACAATGAGCACAAAAGGTTTATATATGAAAAAGCGTCCATGATTCATTGAATGGCATATGAAAATGAAATAAAAACTCTTACAAATGGACCGTTGTGCCTCGGGTAAGACACATGGTTAAAAATGTACGAATTGTTTGTGAATTATTACAAGTCCAACAGAAATGTAAAAGATAAATTACTGAGGTATGAAAGTTATGGGGACAAAGTCTTTGGCTTCCCAGTTTCAAAGTCCTCCGCTGACAGTAGGAAATATCCAATCTTCCAAGCTGCCATCTTCTTCACCGTCTTCCTCAACAACATTGGCATTGTGACCATGCCTAGGCATTGGAGCGGAGATGACATTCGGTTTCTCAGGCGCTTCAAACTAAACCTCCTTCGCGTCTATCAGGTCTTGAATTTTGTTCTTCAGAGACCAACAGTTGTTGGTGTCGTGCCCTTGACTTTCAGAATGGTATGCGCATCTGGCATTCAGATGGTAGTAAGGATACGCAGTATTGGGATTTTTAGGGGCCTCTTTTAGCATGGCCAGATTCAACTTTAGAAGATGTGGTAGGACCTGGGCTGGATTCATGTTAATCTTGGTGAATTGCCAGATTGGCCTTTCCACCCTTGGCTGATTATTTCTCGGCTGGTTATTTCTCGGCTGGTCTGATGCAGGCTTTTGAATCATAACGGCCCCCATCGTTGATCGGCGCTCGGTTCTTCCCTGTTTCCTCTGAATAGACAGCAGACACTTCCTTCTTTCCAGTGAAGGGCTTTTTCACAGCTGTGGAGGCATATGCGTCTTTCTGAATCTTCCCGCTTCTTATACCAGCTTCCACCCTTTCGCCGATTAAAATCAATTCAGTAAACCCTGCAGAGGAGCTTCTAATCAGATGATTAAAGAAAGGGCCTGATAGAGTTCCTAGGAACATGTCCACTAACTCCCTTTCAGATAAAGGGGGTTGCACCCTTCCGGCTAGATCCCTCCACTTTGGGGTGTAGTCTTTGAAGCCTTCATTTGATACCATAGCCATACTCTGGAGTTGAGTACGGGTTGGTGCCAAATCAGCGTTGTACTGATACTGTTTATAGAAGGCTGCTGCCAAGTCTTCCCAATTATGGACATCGGTCATATCCAACTGGTAGAACCAATCAAGTTGCGTTCTTGATAAACTGTCTTGAAAAAAGTGGACCCACAAGTCTTTGTCAGCAGAATGTGGCTGAATCTTCCTGACATAAGATCGTAGGTGCATTTTGGGACAAGACACCGCATCATACTTGGCAAATAATAGCACTTTAAACTTTGGCGGGATTACAATTCCTAACACCAGCCCTAATTCCTCAAAATCCAGACCTGGTACTCTCTGTATCTCCATAGCAGTTAGGAGCTCTTCCAGGTGTTTGTATTTTTCATCGGCCGGAGGGTATTGTTGTTCAGAGTAGTCCTCTTCTTCCTCCTCTTCTTCTGAATCTGATGGTACTGCCGTTTATTTTCCTTTTCTTTCCCCTTCGTCAGAGGTTGTTGGAAATTCTAAGATCCTTCTAGCTTGTCCCTGAAACCTTCTGCCCATGATAACCACACCAGCTGGCTTCTTCTTCTTTTTCTCTTTCTCTTTCTCTAGCAGAGTCTTTAGCTCCTCCTTCCCCTTGGCTAAGGTCAAGAGTAAATGTTGAAATTGTGTATTTTGAGCTTGAAGGTCTTTAACCGTTTGTTCGAGATCCATCTTGCTGAAATAAACAGTAGAAGGATGAGGAAACTTGTTGCAAAGACCTGTTTATGCTCATGATGAATGATATGTATTCATGCAATGCTTTCAAGGATTTGAAAATTCAAATTTGTTTCAAACAAAAAGAAACACACGTTATATTAATAAAATAGAATTTGAATACATCAATTCCCCTAGGGCAAAATAGTACAAAATTCTAAGATAAAAAGACATTGCGCATCCTCTTTGGTGCAATGTAGGTGTTGAGAGTATGCTCTTCATGAAGTAACCGAGTGAGTTCCAAAACCTTCTTCTCGCTTGCGTAGAATTGGGCTTCAAAAGTATCGCATTCTACTTTGAGCTATATCCAACCCCTTTGTAGGTCTTCGAGTGATGTCGGCATGTCAGGATGTAGGATGGTGTATGGAACCTCTCCTTCCTTAATAGGCTCTATAATCATTGGGAGAATGGAGGGGTAAGGCATTATAAGACTTTGAGCGTGGGTTCGTACCCACTTGAGGTAAGGCTCAAGAGGGATAGAATTATTGTGTCCCAGAGTCTTACTATCTACCTTGTTTGGCATCCTCCAAGCTCGAATGAACCTTTGGCGAAGACCTTGATTGTCGTTGTCGAAGTCGAAAACCAAGCCTTGAATCAGCATATCATGTGGGCCATCCCTTTGGGCATAACCAAACTGTCTTAGAGCCAAGCACGGGTTGTAGGTGATTCCTCCCCTAATGCCAAGTAGAGGGACATTAGGGAATTCCTCACAACGGTCGACAATGATAACATTCTCTTTGGTTCGAGAACACCAATGAATATCTGAATGTTTAAGTGTCATCAACCTTTGTGACCACCTCAAACCTTGCTCATTCTTCAAGACTGATTGGGGAAGATGAGAAATAAACCATCTTGCCAGGAGAGGAGTGCAACATATAAGAACACCTCTTTTCCTCATTGTACGAGTGTGAAAAAAGTGTAAGATATCCCCAAGTAATGTAGGCACTGGATTGCGTGACATGAAGATTTTGACAGCACTCACATCTATGAGTTAGTCAGGATTAGGGAACAAGACCATCCCATAAATGAGAAGAGCTACAATCTCCTTAAAAGATTGCAAGTCCAAGGAGTTCCAACAGCTTTGGGCCTTCTCAAACAAAAACTTTGCCAAGAAGCCTTTGACACAACTTCTAGTTTCCCAATGGGTTGTGACATCATATGAGTGCAAGTGCAGGGCTTGAGCAATCTCTTCTGGCTTTGGATCTCTTTCCGTACCATTGAAAGGTAGTTGATTGAGAATGGGAATCCTTAAGAGTTGATAGAATTCTTCCAAAGTAGGCACAAGCTGGTAGTCAGGAAATGTGAAGCAGTGATGCAAAGGGTCAAAGAACTGGAAGAGAACCTTCATCATGTCTTCCTCTGTGTTGGAAGTGACTAAGTTGAGTAGACGACCATGCCTCTTGGTGAATGGAGATTTCTCAGGAATCCTTGAAGCTAGCTCCTTGAGTTGTGGAGGAATTCTTACAAGGTTGACTTGGATAGTTTTCCTGTGAAGTGACTTCATATCCTACAAAACAAGAACAAAGATGAAGTTCCAAAATCCTTCAAATGGTTAGTGGATGCATATGATGTTCATGATGTCCATGATGCTATGCACAAGTATATATATACAAATCACACAAGTTCCTAGTTTAGGCTTGCATGGGGTTTCATAGGTAAGTACCCTCTTGAAGTTTAGTTGGCTCAACCTGTCCTAGTAATAGTAACCGGGTTCTAAGGAGCTCAATATAATCGGATTATTTCCTTGTTCATTGTTTCAATTCAAGCCTCTTTACTGGTGACCGAAATATTCCAAGGAACCAACCCTCAATGAGTGTAGTGTCTAGTATCTACCAACTTCGGACTGAACCAAAGCCGGTCATCTCACTACATCCTAAAAGGCCAAGTTGATCATGTAAAGGTTCTAGAAGTTCGTTAGTGCTTCATGACATCACTCAGCGGCCTCGTATTCTCTTTGATTGACTCAAAGGCTACCGGTACCCACAAATATGTCGTACTAACATAGCTATTGCTTAGACCGTGTCGGTATACCCCGCACAGTTTCCACAATGTATTGCTACTTACCTATAATGTTTCCCAAATCCGGGTGGAGGATTTAAACCCAAACATTAGAACCAAAATGTAAAGCAAACAAGTCAAACAAGTTAAGCAAATAAATGTGATCTAAACCCTAAGGTAACCTCACTTTTATAAATTTCCCCAGCAGAGTCGCCAGTTCTGTGATACGGTGGGAGAACTGACTTGAGGTTTTGCATTTTGTCGCAAATGTCGCGGTTAGCAAGAGTCGCCACCGACTTTTTTTTTATCCAAAAGGAAAGGTAAAAAAGCACAGGAAAGACCTTTGAGATGTTTTTTTGAGTTTGGGGGGTAGATATGAAAAGGGAAGGTGCTAGAACCCTTTTCATCTATGGTTTTCCATGGGCTCTTAGTTACTTGCTTAGATCACTTGCTTTGCTTTGTTTGAAATGGTGTTTGGTGTGATTTTGAAAGTATTTTGAAACGAGGCCATTCGTTTAGGCAATCTTTGTAATGATTCTTGTTCGTAAGAATGTATACAAAGATGTTTGTCTTTTGAAAAATATTTCAATGTTTTGTAAGATGTTTTGAAATGTATGTGGGTTTGTTTTTGAAAATAGCAGGGATTGTTTGAAAAGGAGCAAGTAACTTAGAAGCTATCTACCTACTTAAATGTCTTTCTTGTGCATTTCTATTCCTTTGACATTATTGACTTACCATTGATTTGGTAAGCAACCCTATCTTTGGATGTTAACGGGACAGGCGTGGGTCATCGTATGACCATGATAGCAATGTTGCCAAGTATCTTAGCATTTTTTGAGGGACCAAGATCATTTTGCTTAGGCAACCTTTGTATAGCGTCATCGAGGGACTATCATCTTATTTTTGTTTTGTTTTGCCAAGATACTTCGCATGCGTAACATGGCCATTTTATTTTAGGAAACCAAGTGGTAGAAACCCTAAGGGTGCTTGTGTGCAAAGTGTGTCATTTTCATGCTTTTGTCTTGCATTTAGGTCTTTTCTATTTGTTTGGTTTTTGTTATTGTCATGCAAATCCTAATTTACTAAACATGGTATATGAAAGCAATAAATTGCGTAAAATAAACTAAGTTATTACAACAATTATTATGGGAGGGGGGATACAAGTTTTGAATGGGGGTTTTGTACAAATATAAACCTAAATATATTATTACAACTCAATCGAATATTGTGCGAGTTAAATAAATATACAAATATTTAAAATGCAATGCAATGTATTTATGCAAAAAACGTTTTGGTATTTGTTTTTTGTATGAGAAAATGATTTAATTTAAACCCTAAAAAATAAGGAAAAAATAATGTTATTTTTGGAAGGGTGAAACCCTAATTTTTTATTTCAAAGAAAAAATGATGTTTCTTATTATTATTTTGTACATTTTTTGTATAAGAAAAATAATAAATAATATTATATATAAATATTAAAAATTAAATATGTATAAAAATAAGTATTTATGAGTATAAATAGTATAAAAAAATGTTAAGTATTTTTAATTGTATTTACAAATTATTTAAGAAAATAAAATCTATTTATCATAATAAACTATTTGTTATGCAAAAAATAATAAAAAATAAAAAATAAAATTGCAAAAAATAAAGAAATTATTTTTAGGATTTTTATTATTCATAAATAATAAATAAAAGTTATAAATATGAAAATATGAAAAATATAACAAATAAGCCAGGGGGTGTGAATATCATAAACAAAAAGGCCCAAGGCGCAAAAAGCCCAGAACACGCTTCATCCCTGTCCTTGGTCATCCCTGCGCACGCGTCCATAGTTCAAACCTGTAACTCTCATATGCTTGCACAAAAACAAAAACTCATAACATGAAACATGTGGCATTTGAGCTCACGATTCCAACCATATAAATGATGTGACCTAACTCTAAAAGATCAGAGAGAATTTTTGCAGCCCTAATTCGTGACCTAACTTTTTCAGCATTTTCAATCTTCAAATTCTCTCAGCATAGTTAATATAAATGAAAAGTATGCATATGTACAACTTTGTTATGATAAGGACTACATTTTTTCTTCACAAATTGTGGCTTGAGGATGCCTATTCAGAGAGATAGACTTTAAGAAATATACCTCCTTCAGCTGGATTCGAGTAGAGCAATGCAGGGACTTTAATAGAGGCCTGAAGATTGTTTGAGCTTCCTTGAACTTCCCTGAAGCTATTCCAATGCTTACATTGCTTTGAGGATAGCTGGAAATCTCTGCACAAGTCAAGCTGGAAGCTTCAAGGTTGAAAATGGAAAAGGCTGAAACAGGGGTTACACAACCAAGGTGATGGCTTGGATTGCTTTGGTATGATGTGTATGAGGTGTTTCAAGTGTTAAAACACAAAACGCACGAGCCAAAAATTAGTTGGCAGTGATTTTGCAGAAATGCTGTGTTTGGACAGAATTTTAGTGTTTCTGAGTTTTAGAGAGTTTCAAGTGTCAAGAAATCGTGTTAAGCCCTGCCACAACTTTGTATATTTGTATAGAAATGATACCAAGTCCACTTCTTACTAGTTGTACAAGCTTTTCACCTTTTGGCAACCTTTTTTGCATTTTAAGTAAAGTTGACAAGACCAATGCTACATGCCTGTCCTGGCTTGCTTGAGAGCTGCAAAGAGTTGGTAAACATTTCTTGATACCTGTAGAAATTGCTTGCACCAAAGGGACAGGTTCAATGATCAAGATTGACAAAGTTGCAAAAGTTGCCCTTTATGAAAATGGCATTGTAACCTTTTGGCCAAAAATGGAAATATCTTTTGTACAAAGCTTCAAAATCAAAGTTAAAGACTTTGTCAACTGAGTTTGCATTTAATTATGGAGTGTAAAGTGATATTAGGACTTGTAAAGCAAGATACAAACAACATGGATTGGATTTGCAACTTGATGCTATGTGAAAATGGCTTGAACAAAAAGTGAGAAAATGCCAACTTCCTCTCTTCGATTCTCTCTAACCAAAAATGATCTTGGAGAGTTCTTGGACATTTTGGAAAGCTTGCAATGTGCTCTATAATCCATATTTGAAATGAAATCTGAGATACCTCTTGGAACTAGGTGAAACGTTGCAATGAAGTTAGGTCAAAAACCTGCCTAAATTAGGGCAAAATGTCACTATGTTATTTAGTTCATGGACCTATTTTCACAAATTCATAACTTGAGATCCAAGCATCTTTTGGGAAACTTTTGTGGAGAAAAGTTGTATATTTCATGGAGGACTACAACTTTCATGTTGGAAGTTTTCTTTGAATCAAAATGCATCATGGTGAAAAAGTGGTGAAAAGTTGGGAAAAAATAAGAAAATTTTTAGACTTTGAAAAATGCTAAGTTATAAAAAATTTCAAATTAAAACCCTAATTTTCAAATTTGAGTTTCTTGGTGAACAAGTTTAACATTTTTACATATCTTTATGAATTATGACCCTTGGTACTTGATTTTGACCAAAAAGTCAAAGTTTGACTTTTCCGTGTAGAGTTAACTTTTGATCAGTTGACTGCAAAATTCATCTGTCAATCCAATGAACTTGAGATCTTTTGAACCATGTAATTAGGTAAAGATGATGCCATTGAACCCTTGAAATCATTTTTGAACTCAATTGGTCATTGGATAGGTTAAAAATAAGAAATTTCCCTTTCTCAATCAAAACCCTAATTTTGACCATTTTGCCCTTTTGATGATTTGATCAAATTTCCTGAGGAGTTGTGATCCAAACATGATCAAATGGTACATATGAGTCTAAAATGTTGTTGTGGATCAAAAATTATGAAGTTTGACTGTAAATTGGCCATGGTTGACTTTTTCCCCAATACAGCTGATTTTTAGGTCAACTGTCCAATTGACTGATCAAATATGTGGTTCAAGGATTGAAACTTAACATGAGCAATCTTAAGGGTCAAAAATGGTGTATGAAAGTCACATGAAGCATTGATGGTCCAAAAATCCTTGTGCAAACTCAAACCCTAATTTTAGGTTATTAGTGCAAGATGAGGTGTCTTGAGCTGACCAAACCTTAACCTTGTCTTGAGTCCAAGAAGTCTTGTGAGAAAAATCTTGATAAATGAGAGGGCAAATTTTGGGGTACAACACCCAACAACAATAAAGTACAGAAAACTCGTATTAAAGACCAAAATAGCCCATAAGCATTTCTATTGACACATTATTTGGAATATCGATCTAACTAGATTCCTTACATTCTAGCCCAGTAAGGTTCAGCCTGACATGGGAATGTAAACAGACATGTTAAAATAAATCATGCGAGAAAGTAAATAATTTAAAGTGTGGTGCGAGAAATAAACAAAGTAAAAGCAGGTGCAGGAAATAAACAAAGTAAAAGCAGGTGCAGGAAATAAACAAAGTAAAAGCAGGTGCAGGAAATAAACGAAGTAAAAGTAGGTGCAGGAAATAAACAAAGTAAAAGCAGGTGTAGGAAATAAATGAAGTAAAAGCAGGTGCAGGAAATAAACAAAGTAAAAGCAGTGCGGAATATATAAATAGTAACCTGCTCCAAACGAGGAGGTTTTAAATCTGGTACAAACTGGAAGTAAAATGCGACTGGAAATAAACAGCAGTTGAAAATAAATGTGGCAAGATAAACTTCTACGGAAGTGCTCCAAACTCGATTACAGACTCAATCTACGAACTCGATCACAGACTCAATCAACAGTGTAATAATTCCCCGATTTGAAGAATTTATCACTTACAATGGTGAAATTATATGGCTTAAGTTCGCAACTATGGTTGGATCAAGTTGCAACTAAGCTTGGGTAATTTAAAGTGAAATCAGGAACTTCTATTTATAGAGGATGAAGAATGCAAGAAATCATAGGAATACCCCCAACTCCTTTTGGGGGGGAAAGTATTGTCCAAAGGTGGCGCCCGCCATTAGGGACATGGCGCTCGCCATGTGTGTTGATGAAAGGGAAATGGGAAACATGGCAGTTGAGGTCAGCAGGAAATGGTCCACGTCATGGCCTACCCTATGGTTGGCGCCATGGTGGACGGCATGAGTGCAAATTTGACCTAAACTCCTGTTTTTTCAGCATGTTTTCCTTCATTTCTTCAGGGGAGTTCTGGATAATTGAAATACCTGAAAAGGAAACAAAAGATAGGCATAATACGAGAAAACAATAATAAAAATCCTAAATAACATGTGAAATCAGAGTCAAAATTAAATGTAAAGTAAGTGTTATCAAATTCTCCCACACTTAAACCTTTGCTTGTCCTCAAGAAAAAACTCTAAATAGATTAAGAAGAAAAAACAGTGTTAGTGAACAAGTTGGGATGCAAGGGGCCTCTGGAATTAAAACAAGGATGTATTGATAGGTACTGACTGATTTAAATCAAGGATATCGTAGTGACACTCTTCCGTAAAACGGACATAAGCTTCGTTATTTTACGAACCAATCCATATCATGCCACTATGCTTAGGCCTATATTTTTCCTTTTTCAAATCCTTTTTCATTCAGGCGCAATCACATTAGGCCCGTTATTCGTACATGTTCATAGTAAAGTGACTGGTAGTGATTCTAATCATAAAACGCAGGTCTCTGGTACAAAAAGTTGGTGTAACCCCTTTTATTGACCCATTTATAGTTGCGGGGGATCGGATCGTAATCCTCGCTACCAAGTTCAGTACCAGATACCTCTGAACCAACTAAATATGGGTAAAAACAATTTCTTTTTATTTTTCTTCTTTTGCTTTTGCTTTATTTTTCAACGTACAACTTTTGTTGAGTTAAATGACTTTGTGAGGGTCACCTATCCCGTGGTTGTAGTTTATAATAAGAACATAGAATATAGATCATTCACTTCTCTTCGGTCCCCTACGTAGGGCATGCTTAGACCGGAGCTGACTTCTAGGATAAACTATTCAAGGATTTAAGAATGAAAATTTTAAGGCCACAACATAGGGGGTATCGGGATCGAATTCCTAAATTTACGAAGCTTAAGGTGTAAAAACAATGTCGATGCTTCAAAAGGACTTTCCCAAGTCATACTACATTCTATCTCAACCAGGTCTTATAGCCCAACTAAGTTCAAAACACTGTGTTTTTCTTAGAAATTTTTTTGGTTAGGCTCAAGAAATGGGGGAGTGGACATACACTAGACCATACAGATATAGATGACTCGTCAAACACATGTATTATTTTGAAAAGAAAGAAAACAAACAAACAAAAGCAAATAAAGAAGTAAAATAACGAGAAGGAAAATGCAGAAAAGTAAAAATAAAGCAAGAAAAATAAAAATAAAGCGAGTAAATCTCCTCCCACAATTAAATCGAACATTGTCCCCAATGTTGCGAAATAAGATAAGGAAAGATTCACCTGGTAAAGTACTAAGGTTGGATGAGGCCCTCGCCATCCTGCGGTGATTGTCAAGGATGACGGGATCGGCCGCGACGATGACTGCTCTGAGAAGCCTCGAACTGGTCAATTCTGGCGGACAAGGCAATCTGTGAACTCTGAATCTCGCGAAGGTTGCCTAAAAGGGAACCTTGAGTGGCCTCCATGAGGGCGGAGTGCCTCTGAAACTGAGCTTGTTGCCTATGTTGCTCGTTGGATATCGCCAATTGAGATTCCATAAGACTTTGAAAAGAGAGGTTCGACTGCTGATACCTAGCAATAGATGTAGCTATCTCAGCGTCAAGGTGCAGAGACCTAGCAATAGATGTAACTAGTCCCCCAAAAGATATGGTCCCTGTGTGTCTCAGGATAGCAATCATGTGAGCAATCATAAACGGGACTGAATTAATTCTTCTATTAGTGAGACTACCCTGCAAAAATAGAAGTTCTCTAGCATTTACCTTGTTTGGATTCTCCCGGCCAAAAATAGTACAGGCGAGCATATATCGAAAAATTCGAATAGCCGGGTTATGGATCAATGATGCTAAAATTCCTTCAAAAGAATTTATAGAAGAGTTTGGCGATTGGCGCCAGAAGGAAAATTAATCAGTGGACCATTCAGAATCCAAAGGGGTCTCACAAATAGCGCCATCACCATGAGGAATACCCAACAGAGCTGCTAGTTTGTCGGTGCTATATTCATATTCAACATTAAACAGACGTAATTTAACCGAACCGACGGTACTAGAAGTGTCGGGGTGAACCAAATAAATTAGGGAACTTAAGAATTCCTGAGTTAACCTCTCAAAGGTGGGCTCTTTTCTATTAAAAATATCATGTAATCCTAGGATGTCAACTAAATGAAAAAACTATGATAAAGTCCTAAAGTATACAGACAGTCTTCATCGACATACCTGGTTGAGACAATTTCTCGTCCTTGCAATTGTTCAAGGATTTTCCGTTGTCGGTCTCCGGGTTTTCCTTCACGAAGAATGTATCCGTTGAACTCCACTTTGCTCCTTTGGAAGAAATTTGAAAAAATGGGTGTTGGAGATTGGGAGGAGAAAGTTTGTATTTTTATGAAGGTTAAAAAAATAGATGTTGGAGTGGTTAATGGGGTAGTAGGTGGTTGATAAAATGTGAGGTGTTGGGGTTGTTAATGGGGTAGTAGATGGTTGAAAAAATGAGAGGTTTTGGGGTTGAAAATGGAGAAAGTGGGAAGTTTTTGAAAATTTGCCTGTTATAATCCCAGACCTCATGGCGGGCGCCATGGTCTTGGTGGCGGGCGCCATGTTTGAAAATTGGGCTGGGCTCAAATTTTTTTGTTTTATTGATTTGGGCTTCTTATTCCAATTTCTTCTCGTAGGTGCAAATAATAATTCTTCATTTGGTGCTTCCAAGGATTGGTGTATTGAAAAAAAATTTCTTTTATGTTTATAACTTGAAAATAATAAACTCATAAAAAATAAAATAAACAATTAATTAAAGAGAAAAAAATAAAAATAAAAAAGAAATATACTTAATCATGGTAAGTCACAAAAAAATAAAAGGAAAGTAGAATGCAAGAGTTAGGCATAAAAATAAATAAGTCTGGAAAAGGAAACAACGTGATAAACAAAATAGAAAAACAGTGCAGATATAAATCAAGATCATCAAGGAGTAGTAGGGTCCTTGGTCGACTCAGAACCATGAGCTACAACTAACTTACTGTGAAGATCATCAATTTCCTGTTGTAGGAGGTCTACCTCAGTAGAGTGAGTAGCATTGGAAATCATAACCTAAAGAGAGAGGTCTTCAAGTGTCTGACAAAGTTGGGCTGCCTCTCTATGCAACTCAGCAACCTGTGCATAGATGTCGGGTTGCTGCAAAGAGAAATTATTAGAGAATACAGTGGTCCTTTCTGGCGATGGACATGGATGATACTCAGGTATCATAGGTGATTTTCGCTCGTCCACGGTCTCTCCAAGACCTTCTAAGGCATATGTCCAATTGGCAGGGTTATGGACATTGGTCATCATGGGATCAGGCAGGGTAAAATAGTGAACAGTTTCATTATCAATCAGGAGTCTATACTGGTTGGGATTAAAGTAGACTCTCCTCATCAGCCCACGATCCAAACAGAAATCAATGTCCATTGTAGTATATCCACAGTAGGATGTAAGGTAAGATAACTTACTTGTATGACCCAAAGCAGAAGTAATCTGAGTCACTGTCCCTCCCACATGGAGGATACCTTCAGCAGACTTAGAGGTCATCATGAGATTCCACAGCAAAAAATTTCCACAGGCTACAGGGCGAGACTGGGTCGCACAGTAGAGGAAAAATATCTCCTCCTCGCTAACATGGGTATCAGTGTCGGCCTTCCCTAAGAAAGTGTGAGCAATAACCATCTGAAAATACCTGAAAGTGGGGTTGTGAATAACAGGGGATATCTGAGTGGAAGGATCAAGTCTCCCTCCAGCAGTAATATCTCTCTAGAATTTCTCTATGTCCCTAGTAATGAAATAGCCAACTGGTAGCTCAGGTATAGCATCGGGTGAGGTCTGGAAGCCTAGCAAGTCGCCAAACTCCCTCTGGGTAAAACAATATTCTATACTGAATAGTCTTAAAGTGAGATATCCATCCTGGCCATTATAGGGCTCAAACTCGAATGAACTGAGGAATTCTAAGGTGAGGTTCCTGTAGGTCACATTTAGGTCATCTGCATACTCGTCCCACTTTAGTTGGTTGCACAGATACTTGATACTGGCTTCAAAGCCAAGAGCTTCCATGCAAATCTGGTCTGGATATCTGGTCGGTTCCATGGGTCGCTGTGAAAGGATCGCATAGCGTTGTCTCTGAGTGTCATCTCGGAAGGAAACATGCATGTCATCGAAATGCTCCATCCTGAAAAATGTAGTTAGTAAAGACGGCTAGCAGGTGATGCCTGAAATCATAAATTTTGCAACTGTTAGTATAAAGATAAAGATAAAATTTGATAAAGTAAAAAGTAAATAAATGCAAAAAATAAAAATAAAAATAAACCCATGGGTTGCCTCCCATGCAGCGCTTGTTTAACGTCATTAGCTTCACGAGTAAACTTCATATATCGGAAACTGGTACTGGTGGATCAATCAGAGTGTGGCTGGAGTAGTTGGTGGGAATGTCACCTCCTTCGTAGTGCTTCAACATCTGCCCATTGACGATGAATGGGCTACAAGAATTGTTCTTGATCTCGACTGCTCCAGATCTTAGTATTCTAGAGACCTTAAAAAGACCAGTCCATCTTGAACGTAGCTTGCCAGGAAAAAGTTGCAACCTGGAATTGAAAAGGAGAACAAGGTCGCCTATATTGAAATATTTCTTTACAATTACTCTTTCATTCCAAGTTTTGGTTCTTTCTTTATATATTATAGCATTATCATAGGCAGACTGGCGGAATTACTCCAATTTATGAATGTCAAGGATGCGCTTTTCACCAACAGTCAAATATTCCAAATCCGGGGTCTTAATGGCCCAATAGGCTTTATGCTCTAACTCGAAGGGTAAATGACAAGATTTTCCATAGACTAATTGGTAAGGGGTTGTTCCAATAGGGGTTTTAAAAGCTGTTATATAGGCCCATAGTGCTTCATGTAGCTTCTAAGACCAATCTTTTATGGAAATTGAAACGGTTTTCTCTAAGATTTGTTTAATCTCCCTGTTAGACACTTCTACTTGGCCGTTAGTGTGTGGATGATAAGGTGTTGCTACTCCGTGCTTTACTCCATAATTATTCAAGAGCTTATCAAAGATTCTGGATATGAAATGTGATCCTCCATCACTTATAACGAGATGGGGTGTTCCAAACCTCGGAAAAATGATATTCTTAAATAACTTGACTACCACTCTTGTGTCGTTTGTGGGTGATGCAATATCCTCAATCCATTTAGACACGTATTCCACAACTACCAAAATGTACCTATTTCCCATTGAAGGTGGAAATGGTCCTATAAAGTCTATACCCCAAACACCAAAAAGTTCGACTTCCTGGATATTCCTCATTGGCATCTCATCACGTCTTGATATGTTCCCGGTGCATTGGCATCGGTCGCACTTGACGATGTAGGCATGAATATCGCGCCATAAAGTTGGCCAATAGAGGCCTGCTTGAAGAATCTTGGCGTGCGTTTTAGATATACCTGCATGTCCACCATAAGGTGCAGAATGACAGTGTCTGATGATGTCTTCTATTTCCTCTTCTGGGACGAAATGCTTGAAAATATTATCTATTCCTCTCTTGAATAGGAGTGGTTCATCCCAGTATAAATGTTTAACATCTTTGAAGAACTTCTTTTTCTGTTGGTAATTTAGATCAGGGGGTATGATATCTGCAGCTAGGTAGTTTACAAAATCAGCGTACCAAGGTACGCTCTTCATTACTGATTTTTTTTCAAAATCTTTCTTTGTAAAGCTCGAAGTCATCACTCTCAGCTTTAAGTCTGTCATAGGTGAAATCATCATTTATAGGCAATAAGTCAGTTTTAAGTGTTCTAATCTAGAGAGGTGGTCAGCGAAAACATTCTCTGTGCCATTCTTATCCTTAATGTCTAGATCAAACTCTTGGAGTCACAGGATCCATCTAAGTAATCTAGGTTTAGTGTCCTTTTTATTTAATAGATAATGTATGGCAGCATGATCAGTGTAAACAATGATCTTTGCTCCAACTAGGTAGGACCTAAACTTATCTATCCCAAAAATTACTGCCAGTCATTCTTTCTATGTTGTTGCATAGTTGAGCTGGGCGATATCTAGGATTCTACTAGCATAATATATAACATGTAATTTCTTGTCTTTTCATTGTCTTAGAACAGCACCAACTGCATAATCGCTGGCATCGCACATGATTTCAAAAGGTTGTATCCAATCTGGGGGTTGCATGATCGGAGCTGAAATCAGTGCTTGTTTCAAAAACTTAAAAGCTTTGAGACATTTCTCATCAAAAACAAATTCAACGTCCTTCATTAGAAGATTAGTCAAAGGTTTTGTTATTTTAGAGAAGTCTTTTATAAAACGTCGATAAAAACCAGCATGTCCAAGAAAACTTCTAATCTCCCTAATGGTTTTAGGTGGGCTGAGGTTTTCTGTAACTTCAATTTTGGCTCTATCGACCTCAATGCCTCTTTTGGAGACAATGTGTCCTAATACTAAACCTTCATTAACCATAAAATGGCATTTTTTTCAATTTAGCACTAGGTTCACCTCTACGCATCTTTCAAGGATTTTTTCGACGTTGGAGAGACAATCTTTAAAATTGAATCCACACACCGAGAAATCATCCATGAAAACTTCCATTATTCCATCTAGGTAATCTGCAAATATAGATATCATACAACGTTTAAAAGTGGCAGGTGCATTACAGAGTCTGAATGGCATTCGTCTATAGGAGAACATTCCATAAGGACAGGTAAAGGTTGTTTTCTCTTGATCCTCAGGGTGAATAGGTATTTGGAAAAATCCTGAGTATCCATCTAGATAACAAAATTGCAAGTGTTTGGCTAGACGTTCGAGCATTTGATCTATAAATGGAAGAGGGAAATGATCCTTCCTGGTTGCTTTGTTTAATTTTCTATAATTTATACACATACGCCAACCTCCTTCTGTTCGTTTAGCAATATGCTCACCTTTCTCATTTTCTATGACTGTGATACCTCCTTTCTTTGGCACCACATGCACGGGGCTTACCCAATTACTATCTGATATTTGGTAAATTATACTAGCCTCTAGTAACTTAAGAACTTCTCTTTTAACAACATCGCTCATTATATGGTTTATTCTTCTTTGATGTTCTCTTGAGGGTTTTGAGTTTTCCTCTATAACAAGATCCGGTGCATGCACACCGATGGACTTATTCCTTTTAAATCAGAGATGTTATACCCTAAAGCTGAGGGATATTTTCGTAAGATCTCTAAGAGTTGAGTTGTCTCGTCTTGACTTAAAATGGCGTTAACTATAACAGGACGATTCATCTCTTTATCTAAGAATTCGTATATGAGGTTCTTGGGAAGTTCCTTCAGTTCTAAAGATGGTTTCAAAGGGCAAGGCATGGGATCAGGAATAAGTGATAAACATTCATAGAGGTCGTCATCGATGTAAGGTTCTAAACTTTTAAATCCACCGTCCTCCATAATGGGGGTCGAAGGTAACTTGATATTTTCATTAGATTCCTCTCGCTTAAGTTCCAATATACACTCGTCAATGACTTCGATGGCATAACAGGCATCTCCTATGACTGGTGCCATTAAGAAATTTGAAAGAATAAATTCTATCTTTTCATCACCCACCTCAAATGTTAATTTTCCTTTCTTAACGTCAATTATGGCTTCGGTTGTTGATAGGAATGGTCTACCTAAGAGGATTGGGATCTCTTCATCTTCTTTAATATCCATAACTACGAAATCAGTTAGGATATAGAGCTGACCTATCTTAACTAGTATGTCTTAAAGTATGCCTATAGGATACTTAACTGATCTATCAGCCAGCTGGAGAAACATTTTAGTCGGTTGTAATTCTCCTAAGTTTAACCTTCTACAAACTGCTAAAGGCATAAGGTTGACGCTAGCTCCTAGATCTAAGAAGGCTTTGTCAATAGTATGATTTCCTAAGATACAAGGAATGGAAAAACTTCCTGGATCCTTTTCTTTCTTGGCAAGTTTATTTTCTGAAATAAAATTGCATTCGATAGGTTTGGGATCATCAAGTCTACGCTTGTTGGTCAGGATGTCTTTTAGGAAATTTAGCATAAGATGGTATCTGAGTGATGGCTTCGGTGAAAGGAATTTCTACATGGAGTTTTTCTATAACTTTAATGAATCTCTGGTATTGATTGTCAAGTTTGGTTTGTTTAAGTCTTTGCGGAAATGGGACTGGGGGCTTGTACGGGGGTGGTGACTTATTAGTTTTATCTCTTAATTCTAGTTCTTTTTTCTTTTTGGGTTTCTCTGGTTCCTCCTCTTGGTCTGTAGGCAAAACATTTGTCTTAGGTTGTGAGGGTGTACTTATGGATGGATCCTTGGGTCCATCGTAAGTAGTCCCGCTTCGTAAGGAAATGGCATTATCTTTCCCTTTAGGATTTGGTTGAGGTTGTCCAGGGAATTGTCCTCCAGGTGTAGTTTGTGGGGCTTGTGTTTGGGCTATCTGCAAGATCTGGGTTTCAAGCATCTTGTTGTGCGTAATTATCTGATCAACCTTAGATCCTAATTGCGTGATTAGTTTGTTTACGTGAATATTCTTATTTAGGAACTCTTTGTTTTGCTGGGTTTGAGCTAAAATGAAATTTTCCATGATTTTCTCAAGGTTTGGTTTGGGTGCCACAGCTTGCATAGGTTGATTTGGTCTTTGGGCTTGGAAACCTGTAGGTCTCGGAGGTGCAGAGTTTTGTATTGGGTTATTGTTTTTATAAGAAAATTTTGGGTGATTCCTCCATCAGGGGTTGTAAGTGTTTGAAAATGGGTTTCCTTGGGTGTAGTTTGCTTGATCTGAGTAAGGCTCATTCAACAAGTTACATTCCGCAGGTTGATGTCCATGGGTCCCACAGAGTTCACATTCTGAAGCTACTGCGGTTACAATATTAGGGTTTTGAGACATGTTTTGAACTTTTAAGGCAAGAGCGTCCATTTTAACTTGCATCATGTCTAGAGAACTTATCTCATGTTTTCCTCCTTGGGTCTCCTTTTTCTCTACCGTAGCTCGTTCTGTTCCCCATTGGTAATCATTTTGGGCCATGTCCTCAATGAGAGCGCAGGCTTCTAGGTAAGGTTTATTCATCAATGCGCCACTAGCGGTAGCATCAATAGACATCTTTGTGTTGTAATGGAGTCCATTATAGAAGGTGTGGATGATTAGCCATTGTTCTAGGCCATGGTGTGGACAGGCTCTTAACAGGTCCTTATATCTCTCCCATGCTTCAAAAAGTGATTCTCCCAGGTTTTGGTTAAATCTAGTGATTTGGTTTCTAAGGACAGCAGTTTTGCTGGGCGGAAAATATCTTGCGAGAAATACTCTCCTAAGGTCTTCCCAGGTTGTTATCGAATTGGGTGGAAGGGAATCTAACCAATCTCATGCTTTATCTCTGAGGGAAAAAGGGAATAATCTTAGTCGTATTGCCTCAGGCGAAGCACCATTGCATTTTAAGGTGTCTGCTAATTATATAAAAGTTTTTAAGTGTTGATTCGGGTTCTCAGTAGTGAGACCACCGAGTTGGTTTTGTTGCACCAATTGCAGCAATGAGGGTTTTAGTTCGAAATTATTTGTGGTTATAGATGGGTTTACGATACTAGAACTAGGTTCCTCATCTGATGGTTGGGAAAATTCCTTGAGGGGTCTTTGGTTACGATTCTCGGCCATAGTTTTTCTAATTCTACAGAGAAAATGGATGTAATGTTCGGGTTCCGCTAAAGGATTGAATAAGGTTCCGGTGCTGCGAGATCTTCACATCAACCAGACTGTAAAACTTAGTCTAGACGGTGCGACTATAGGGTGCGAAATTTGACGAAATTGGTCCCCGGCAACGGCGCCAAAAACTTGATGCGGTGTATTCGCAAGTGTACGAATCGCGTCAGAGTAATATAAAAGATTATCGATACACAGAGACCAATCGTCGATCTATCGTTTCCTATCGTTTCCTATTGTTGAGGTCAGCAGAAGGTGGTCCACGTGATGGCCTACCCTATGGTTGGCGCCATGGTGGACGCCATGAGTGCAAATTTGACCTAAACTCCTGTTTTTCAGCCTGTTTTCCTTCATTTCTTCAGGGGAGCTCTGGATAATTGAAATACCTGAAAAGGGAACAAAAGATAGGCATAATATGAGAAAAGAATAATAAAAATCCTAAATAACATGTGAAATCAGATTCAAAAATAAGTGTAAAGTAAGTGTTATCACTCCCCAACTGAGTTGATCTCAAGAATCCTCGAGGATGTCTACCAAAAGAAAACACATCTCCAACAGATTGGTGACAGGGTTTATTTCCCCATCAAACGGTAAGATTCTCCAGCTTGAATTTTCCTCAGACTATCACAAATCAGGGGACCACAACTCCTCTTTCCCAGTAAATTTTTTTACAACCCCTAGTGAGTTGCTACAAAACCTGGAAGACAACCAGATAACAGTTAACTTCTTTACCCCTAACAAGTTGTTAACTTCCTTTCACTTCCATCAAGAGATAACTTCCCCAGTAGAGCAACGGACAACTAAGACTCCTAAACTCTTTTCCCCAAGAAAGAATCAACACTCTCCATAGAGTTTTCCTCAAGCAAAGTCATCATCCCCCAGCTGAGCTCTCCTCAAACAACAAAAACAGGAAGCCCCAGTGGAAACGTCCTAAAACAAGGTCTAGAGAGGTGCATACTCTTCATCCCCAACGGCAGTCCAGTATTTAGCCTCCCAAAACTCCCCAACATTTGTCAAGGATTTATTTTCCAAGACAAAAATACATTCCAACAATATTTCACATTTCATGCATCATATTACATACATGACAAGTGCATACGGCACAATCTCATTTATTTTGAGAACATCATTACACCATGCATTTCATACATCATGACATTGCATGCAACTAACTCTTTACCTTTTCAAGAAAGATCAATCAACAGATGGTTATCATCAACGATTTTCAAAAAGGTCACAGATCCATACCTGAAACCAGACAGGACAACCATCTCAGCGACCAACAAAAATAAGTTTCAGATTAATACCTCTAACAAGCCAGGAAAACTATCTATGAATGACTGATTGTAGATTAACACCTATAATAAGCCAGAATAACTATCTACATGAAGAGATTGAAGATTAACACCTGTAACAAGCCAGGAAAACTATCTTTATTTCTCAGGTCAAAGATTAATACCTGAAACCAGATAGGATAACTATCTTAGTGACCAACATTTTCAAGTTCCAGATTAATACCTGCAACAAGCCAGGAAAACTATCTGTGGACAACTGATTATAGATTAACACCTATAACAAGCCAGTAAAACTATCTACATGAAGAGATTGAAGATTACTATTTGTAACAAGCCAGGAAAACTATATTTCTTTCTCAGGTCAGAGATTAATACCTGAAACCAGACAGGACAACTATCTCAACGACCGACAAAAAACAAGTTCCAGATTAATATCTAAAACCAGACATGAAAACTATCTGTGGACGACTGATTGTATATTAACACTTGTAACAAGCCAGGAAAACTATTTACATGAAGAGATTGAAGATTAATACCTGTAACAAGCCAGGAAAACTATCTTTCTTTCTCAGTTCAGAGATTAATACATGAAACCAGACAGGAAAACTATTTCAACGACCGACAAAAAAAGTTCCAGATTAATACCTGAAACCAGACAGGAAAACTATCTGTGAACGACTGATTGTAGATTAATACCTGTAACTAGCAGGGAA
This sequence comes from Vicia faba, assembly GCA_948472305.1. Taxonomy (NCBI): domain Eukaryota; kingdom Viridiplantae; phylum Streptophyta; class Magnoliopsida; order Fabales; family Fabaceae; genus Vicia; species Vicia faba. The sequence continues at coordinate 1,508,992,321 of OX451738.1, forward strand.
AACTATCTACATGAAGAGATTGAAGATTAATACCTGTAACAAGCCAGGAAAACTATCTTTCTTTCTCAGGTCAGAGATTAATACCTGAAACCAGACAGGACATCTATCTCAACAATCGACAAAATAAGTTCCAGATTAATACCTAAAACCAGACAGGAAAACTATCTGTGAGCGACTACACGACCAGCTAAAGTAATCCTACATAGGCTCTGTGATCGGTGGATCTAGAACTGACTGTTTAACGCTGGTTCGCGAAATGTCGCGGAAGCAAGAGTCGCCACCGTCTTTTATTTTCTCCAAATGGAAAGGACAAAAGCACTGAAAAATTCCTTAAAGAGATTGCTCTCGGTTCGGGAGGTAGATTATAGAAAGGGAAGGTGTTAGCACCCTTTCTATCCATGGTTATTCATGGGCTCTTAGATACTTGCTCACTTGTGTTTTCAAAAATGGTTTGTTTGCTTTTCAACTGTGGGTTTTAAAAAGTTTCTTTGAAAATTTCAGTTCGACTCTTGTATCAGTCCTCAAGAGTGTTTGAAAAGTTGCTTTCGAAAGCTTTTTGAAAAGTGTCGGTTTGAAAAGTATTTTTGAATTTGTTTTGAAACTTAGAGCAAGTATCTAGAGTCGTCTACCTACCCTAAGGAATTCGTCTGTGTAGATGTCCTTTAAAGTAGCGCCATCCCACCATTGAGAGGTAGGTAGCTCCACTATTGGAGGTGTTCGGGTCAATTCGAGGTTCGGGACATGGTGATCACCAGAGCAATGGGAAGACACCTTAGAAGCTACCCTCATGCCAGGTTCCCGGATCATGAGGACTTACTAAGACATCCTCTACTCGACGATCACCTTTCGAGGCAAGGCAACAGTGAGGCGTACCCTAGGGGTGGTGTGTGCGATTTGCATTTATCTTGTCATATTATTGGTGTTCTACGCTTGTTTTTATTTTTGTCCACACATTCTTTCATGCTTTGATTTAACAATTAAAAATATTGCGGGAAAGTAAAAATTCTAAGCTATTACAAAAGGCGCGGGTCCACATCGCCAAAAGTTTCTCGAACCCGAATTGACAGAAAATAAATAAACAAAGTAAATAAAGAATTAAAAGTGCGAGTAATTATTTACACGGTTTTGGGAGAGATACATAAATATTTACGAAAGAAGAAATAAATATGCGAATTGAAATTTAAATCGAAACGAGGGCGTTGGACCCTTTTTGCAAAATTAAACTAATGAGAAATTAATTAATTAAAAAGAAAGAAAGAACTTGTTTTTTTGTATTTTTTAGTATTTTAGGATTTAATATGAAAAAAAGAATTAATTAAAATAAATACTAACCCTAATTCTAATGGCTTTTAATTTATTAAGAAAACCTTAAATTTTAACCTAAATTAACCCTAATTTTTATATACAAATTTAATTATGAAAATAAATAAAATAAATAATATTATTTATGAAAGAAAAATAAAAAGGATGAAAATTAATTAAACCTAATTCTATGTTTTTTAGCTTTATTATGAAAATATTAAATTAAAACCTAATTTAAAACTAATTAATTTACATGCAAATTTATTTACAAAAATACTTAAAATAAAATATTATTTATTTTTTCTCTTTTCTGATTTTTATGGGGGTTTTTTATATTTTTGAAAATAATAAAATTAATTAATAAAACAATAATAAAAAAGAAAAATAGAAAGTAAAAAAACATAAAGAAAGTAGGAAGAATTTGCAAACCTAGGGGGTTCAGACCCCAAATTAGGAGGTATCTTGTAGCAATCCAGGCCCACTTATCAATTGGCCCTTTTGACTTTCCCAGGCAATGTGCTGGCGCGTTGACTGGGACTACCATATGCCTTGGATCTGGACCTTTGATTTGATGCAACTGGGACACATGGACGTTGATTTTTGAGGATGCATGATAGTCTTCAGCATGGGCGCTGCATATGAACGTTAATTGGAAAAAAGCAAATGGAAAGGGTGAAGACCTGGGATCGAACCCAGGTCATTAACATTACCAGTTAACACGTGCGCCACTGAGCCACTTCAAACGCGTTTAATATTGAATACCTAACAAATATTATAAAAGAGGAATTGTCAATGGCTTGGAAACGCGCGAAACATTTGAACGCTCCACTCATGGACAGCCACATAATCATCTTCCTCGTTGTTTGTTTTTCCTGAAAATATAATAAAACATAGGCAACGGTTTTCACGCGTTGCCACAGCCATGATACAAAAAAATAGCGAATAGCCCCAGGGGCTCCATAAATTAGGCGCGATGGTGGCTTCTTCTTCGTCCAGACATGCTCGTGTCAATGGTGGTACTCAGGGGTTCGAATTTTTCCTCATTCAAAAACCCCTAATTTCAAATCCTGTAAACCCTAGAAAACGAACATGGTATCTTGGCATATAATGCGTAAAACTTCAATTAAAACATGTGATTAGCTTGCAAACTTTATTATAAGCACAAACATAACAATAAAACACGTTAACAATGCATGAATGTCAGAAACCGATTCAAAAATTTCCTTTACCAACTTCAATGGTGATCTTGCGTTTTCTTGAGTATGGGGCTTGGGGAATGATTCAGTTATGTTCTATAATCCTCAAAGAAGCTAATGGGAGAGGTTTGGAGGCTTGAATCGCCTTGCAAGTGTATTTTCAGAATTGAGATTTTTGGCCAAATTTTCAAGTTTGGTGAATGCTTTCTGCGCAGCTTCAATGGTCCAAGGCATTAGGTTTTCGTTCAGGCTTATGTATAGAATAGATTAGGTCAACAAATTTGATCAAAATCTCTTGTATTCATGACTTTTGAGATTTGATTTCCAAGCATATTTTTTCCAATCTTTTTCATGCAATTTTGTACCAATCATGATCCAATCAATCCAAATCTTTCCATATTGAATTATGCACGAATTATTGAGTAGATTACATGTGCAAAAAGATTTGTTAGGTTAAGTTAAATATTTTTCATATATTTAATTGATTTAAATGAATTATTATAAATAAAAATTCAAATAAATAAATAAAAAATGAAGAAATAATTCCCTTTGGGCCAAGTGGTCGTGCACATGCTTGGGATGATGAATTGTGGAAGAAAAATGGGCCCATTAGCAATTTTAGGTCATTTGAATCAATGTTGACTTTTCAAAATATCCAAAAATTTCCCAATTTCCACAAGGCATAACTTGCTCAATTTTTAAGCTTTTCTCATGTTCTTGGACATTTTGGAAAGGTCTTTGAGTCCTCTAACCAATGCCTTTGGTCCCATGTCATTTTAATTTACCAATCTCAAGTTATGGCCTTTGACTTAAAGTCCCTTTTTGTTGACTTTTGAAAATGACCTATAATGTTGAAATTGATAACTTTTTGTGAGAGCATTTCTTGGACTTGAAGTATGAAGATGAGTTGTAGGAAATGTCTTTCTCTTCAACATGAGCTTTGGATGGAATTTTTCTGATAATCCATGTGAAAGTTATGCTCTGGTCAATTTACAGTTGACTTTTCCAACTGTCCAAATAAGGAAACTTTTGCATCTTGATGATTTTTGAGCCAAAATTTGAGAATCATGATCAAGCATTGATCAAATGATGTTTAAGGCTTCAAAATGAGATGTTGACCAAAAACTTGAACTTTTGACTGTCAAATGACCATTTTGCCCCTGTAGTTGACTGTAGTGCAATTTAGGGTTTTGACTGTGCAATTTTGTGCTGAAAGTCTTGAAACTTGACATGAGAGTGCTTGACCATATTTGTAGGCATGTGAGGCTTGATTGGGCCATTGGAAACTTCATTTTCTTGATCAGAACACAAACCCTAACTTTGACTGCTTAGGAGGCTCTTGCACTGTGCAACCCTTGGGGAACTTTTGAAGCTTGACTTGGCAATTTCCTGAAGAATATGGGAGGGAAAATTTTGGGGTACAACAGGCTCCTTCTTATACTGTTCAGATAAGCTCCAGATACGGATGCCATTCTGATACTCATTCAGATTCAGCTTTCAGATACAATTCAGATACGCTTCAGACATGAATGCCATTCTGATACTCATTCAGATTTAGCTTTCAGATACAGTTCAGATACGCTCCAGATACGGATGCCATTCTGATACTCATTCAGATTCAGCTTTCAGATACAGTTTAGATATGCTCCAGATACATATGTCATTCTGATACTCATTCAAATTCAGATTTCTAATACAGTTCAGATGCGCTCCAGATACGGATGCCATTCTAATACTCATTCAGATCCAACTTTCAGATACAGTTCAGATACGCTCCAGATACGAATGCCATTATGATACTCATTCAGATTCAGCTTTCAGATACAATTCATATGCTCCAGATACGGATGCCATTCTGATACTCATTCAGATTTAGCTTTCAGATATAGTTCAGATATGCTCTAGATATGGATGCCATTCTGATACTCATTCAGATTCAGCTTTCAGATACACTCCAAACACGGATGCCATTCTGATACTCATTCAGATTCATCTTTCAGATACTATTCAGATATGCTCCAAATACGGATGCCATTCTGATACTCATTCAGATCCAGCTTTCAGATACAGTTCAGATACGCTCCAGATATGGATGCCATTCTGATACTCATTCAAATTCAAATTTCAGTTACAGTTTAGATACGCTCTAGATACGGATGCCAGTATGATACTAATTCAGATTCTGCTTTCAGATATAGTTAAGATACGCTCCAGATACGGATGTCATTCTGATGCTCATTCAGCATATTTCTTAAATACAGTCCAGATATGATCCAGATACGGATGTCATTCTGACGCTCATTTAGTACATCTTTCATATGCGAGTCATATAGAATCAATTTATGGATATTATTCCGATATGCATCCCACTACATCTACTATTTCAGTATAAATCAACCAGAGATTTATTCTGATACTTCTTCAAATTTTTGCCACCAATCACTTTTGGATGGCATATGTAAGCCCATCTCCGACAACTCTCCATCATCTCTCCAAATGGCATCTTTAAGCCCATTCCATGCACAATCAACCACCAAATCATCAAGTGCAAATTTCTGGACACTCTAGTGTTCAATCATCTTCCACCTTCAAGTCACGAATGGCAGACTCGCCAATCTAACTCTTCAGGTTTAAGAAGATTGAAAAGGGGCAGCTATTGTACCCCAAAATTTTCCCTCTCTTTTTCTCACACCTATTTAAAGGAAAAGAGAAAAAATGAAAAAAAATTGAAGATGTTAGTGTGTCTTTTGACAAGATAAAAGTTTGCTTCGAATCCACATCCTTCGATTGGATTTCTGGCCTCTTTCGATGCAAGCTTGGCTTATACCCTTCGATTGGGCGTTGGCCTTTGACACGCTGACTTTGATTCACAAAGCAGGAACTTCCTGCATGCAGCCTTCGATTGCATCTTTGGCCTCACATGGTTCACAATGTAATGGCTGCCTATATGCCTGCTTCGATTGGATGTCTGATGCTTGCATGCCTGTGTTGAATGGACAAATAATTCCCTCCATGCTTGCTTTGATTCACAAAGTGATGGCTGGCTATATGTAGCCTTCGATTGAGCCACAACTTCCTTCTTGCATGCAAGAGGCGCCCACCAGGCCAACAGGCACAAGGCAAAAATCCTCTTGTAGCATCCTTTGATTCCAAGGCAAAAAGCCTCCTTTTGGCATCTTTCGATTGCACAATTTGCCTCTTGCATGCCAGTTTCATCTGGACATCTTTGCTTCCTGCATGCCTCTTTCGTTTGGGCAAGTGGCCCCCTTTGTTGCAAGCTTCATTTAGATATTTAGGCCTCCTTCATGCAGGCTTCGACAGGGCATTGGCTATGTTTATACTAGCTTCGACTGGACAATATTTCCCTTTGAAATAGTATGTTGCAATTCCACCCTTGACAACCTTCAACACACATGGTTAGTGCCCCCCTTCAAAGGACATGTATTGGAGGATTTGAAGGGTATACATAGGAGTCCCTTTAGAAGAATATACCTTACTAGCCCATTCGAATAATAGCATAGTCCATTCGAAGGATACATTTGGCCCTTTCAAAGAAACATACATGACCCATTCAAGGGATATGTATGGGTGTCCCATTCGAAAGACATGTTTGATGGCCCATTCGAAGGACTTACAAGGCCCACCTTAAGGCATACTTGGTGACCCATCCAAGGGGAACACATTTGGCTCCTTCGAAGGATGCACAAAAGTGAACCATTCGAAGGACCGCTTGTTGGAGGAAAATCCAATAACATTGCTGGAAGAAGGATCTGGTTGAAGGTGGTCAAAACGAAAGATGAAATATTCAAAAGATGCCTGCTACCAAGTTCAGGTCTGGTACACTGGCCATAACGCTCCAAAACTACTGCACAACAGTCCTGAAACACTGCCCCATTCTTGCACAAAAATGGCATACAAACATTGTCCCTCGAAAGCTACAAAAGTAGTTTACTCAAATTGTTCAAATTGTTTTATTTTCCCTCCTTAATCTCATCTAGAATTGCCTATAAATAAGAGGCTACATAACATGTATAAGGGGCTGGACAACACATCCAGAGAACTTTGGGTGGTGGAACGAATCTTCAAAAATCATCAAAACTCTCAAACTCTTAAGATTCCTTAAACACTAAACCCAGAATCCAAAAGAAACACAACACTTGTTTCCTTGGCCATTCGAATCCAGAAGAAAACACTACACATGTTTCCTTGGACCTTCGAATCTAAAGAAATACAACACTTGTTTCTTTTTCTCTTTTGAATCTGAAACCATCCCTCACATCTCCTGACCTTCGAAACCAGTACAAGAAGCATAACCTCTGTTTCTTCCATTCGAATCCAGGAGTACTCAGGGAAGCCACTCAAGGTCCAGCACATGTTCCAGCTTCAAGAAAGGTAAGTCATTCTTAACCTTAAATCTTTCGTTTCTAGCGTAACATGTGAATAGTCTTCCCTTTCGTTTAAAAAATATGTACATAACATTTTGTTTCCACCCTTTTAGTTTGTTTTTATTGCTACTCCTTTTGTGTTATTTCTTGGTTATTAAATATGCTTTAAGAACTAACCTGGCCATAAGGTAATGCTAGCATGACCTCAGGCCATGTTGCTATTTAAAATCTCAAACGAAAGAAACAGGAGGAAAGATGTATGAAACAAAGCCTTAGGCTTCCATATTGACTTCCAGACCCCAATCGAATGAGGCAACAAGGGACTTGAGTTGAAGAGTTCACTCCATGCTGAACAAAAGAGGCAGGCAGAAGGATGGTCATGCTGATTCCAGGCCCCTAGTCCGAAGGAAGCAGAAAGGCAGAATCGAAGGTTGCATCTTATGCTTCAGCTAAGCCCAAATCGAAAGGCACACCCTCACTACTTCCAGGCCAAATCGAAGGAAGCCAGAAAGGGCAGAATCGAAGGGTTATGCTGCCCAAATCGAAGCATTCATTTTTCCTCTTTTATTTTGTTTTTGTCTTTACATTTTCTTGCTATTCAATATGGTTGTAATAGTGTAGGATTTATTTTTTGCATTTTTTATTACTTTTGTACAAATGTTAGTAACTAGGATGGATAGCTAGATAAAAACAACAAGTAGACAACCCAAAAATCAAAGACAAAATACATGCAAATCAAACACACTATTCACACATGCACCTCTAGGATAATCTCACTTGTTTCCTCGAAAAATAGTCATGTCCCTCGAATATGGGAATTTTAGAAAAGACCCTCGATAAAAGATCATAGTCCCTCGATGACCCTCAATGTTGCCTTCGGTAAACGATCTAGTCCCTAAACGACAGTGTTAAAACGTTTCATAGGTTGCCTTCTATGACTATACAAATATCCCACGCTCGTCCCTTCACATCCAATGATGGGGTTTCTTACCAAATCAATGGTAAGGTAGCAACGTCTAAAGGAGGAGGAAAAGAACATTAGACCTTTTGAGTAGGTAGGATGCTCCTAGTTGCTCGCTTGCTCATAACAAAAACATTTTATACACCAACACTTTCATTTTGAAACATTTTCAAAAGATAAAACTCTTTGTACGCGTTCTTATAGAAACGAGAATCATTAGAAAGACACTTTTCAAAATCACTTTCAAAAACACATTCCACAAACACCCCTTTAAACTATTTTCAAAACCAACACTTTGTACGCGTTCTTATAGAAACGAGAATCATTACAAAGACGTTTTCAAAATACTTTCAAAACCCACACCACAAACACATTTTCAAACAAAGCAAGTGATCTAGCAAGCAGCTAAGATCCCGTAGATAACTACGGATGGAAAGGGTGCTAATACCTTCCCTTTTCATAACTTACCCCCCGAAATCAAGAAATAATCTCGAAAGGTCTTTCATGTTCTTTTCAATATTTCTTTTTGGATAAAAGAAAAGTCGGTGGAGACTCTTGCTAACCACAACAATTGAGATTAAACGCAAAACATCCAAGTCAGTTCTCCCACCGTATTACAATACGCAAACACAAATCATTTCAAAGTAAGCTAGCAATTAAGAGCCCGTAGATAACTACAGATGAAAAGGGTGGTAACACCTTCTCTTTTTCATAACCTACCCACCAAACTCAAGAAAATGCTCAAAAGGTCTTTCCTGTTCTTTTCACCCTTTCCTTTATTGGATAAAAGAAAAGTTGGTGGCGACTCTTGCTATCCGCAACATTTGCGATAAAACACAAAACACCCAAGTCAATTCTCCCACCGTATTATAGGTGCCATCTAGATTTATAGTTGATAACATCCAATTTAGGTTTATGTACCAGTAAATTGGGTTGAGAATTATTTGGGGGTTTCAAATAAGAAAACTAAGTTGGGGTTTTTCTTCAAGATCGTTAGGATTTGAAGGTTTTGGACAAGATTATGCAATTTAGATTCAACCGAGTGAAAGATACAAAGAACGGTGGTTTCGGTCGAAGGCTTAACAGTAATCGAAGGATCACTTTGGTAAATATTGGGTCACCATATGTTCGCAATTTGGATTCAGTCGTGTAAAGGCTTTGAAGAAAGATGGTTCTTGAAAAG